>PVJN01048602.1:5432-15644 GCA_004026805.1 Lasiurus borealis
TTTGGGGGGGGGGGGGCGGCTGTGGTACCCTCCACGCCCGGCTCAGTTGCCCCACGTCGCAGTGGTCTTCCTTAGTGAGCAGCCAGGGAGAGAGAGGGCGGGGGGCAGGGCCCTCCCCTCGGCCCCATCTTGCCCCCGCGTCTCCTCCGATTCTGCCCTGTGATAACGAAGCAGCCGATCGGGTCTCTAATAAAGGGGCTAGGGAGGCAGGCCGTCCTGTGCTGCCTTTTGATCTGCCATCTTGGGAGAGCGGGTGGGTCTTCTGCCCGGACCGTGTGCCCGGGGCCGGGAAAGCGGGCGAAGGATCCTGTGTGGTCTGAATGGCAGGGCCGGCGGCGGACGTGAGGCTGTCGGATAATCCCGCTGAGCTGTTTTCTCAGGGGTATTATGTGAAACGGCATCATTTTTACTTCCAGCCACTGAATGGGCTGGAAGGAGGGTGACGCTCACCTCCCTCGTGTGGTCTGGGATGGTCCCTTCCGCCCGGGTCCCCTCACCCCCCGACGGTCACTGGAGTCCCTCCTTTGTGGAACTCAGAGCTCCGCACAGACGACCCTGCTGTCCCGTCCCTGTGCCCACCGTCACTGCCCGTCTCTCACCTCGCACCACTTCACAGAGCACGCGCTGTCTCTGCTCGAGGACGCGGTGTCCCCGGGGTGGGGCGGGGCGGGGCTGGTCTGTGTCAGGTTCACGGCTGTCTCCCCTGCCCCGTGATGCTGCCTCACACATCGTGAGACCGAGAAACGGCATCAGAGGACTGGCCTCAGCTCCTAGGGCCCAGCGCACAAGCCTTCCCTGTGGGCTTGGGGTCCCCGAAAGCGGATACAAAAGCGAATGCTCAGGAGGAGAGTGGCCTGGGCACCAGGGAGCAGGACAGGACGGGCGGGGAGGCCACAGGGATGTGGTATCGAACCCGTGACAGCTGTGGTCGCCCTGTGCTCCCGGGAGCCTGTGGCCTGCCTTCCAGGACCTTCCTCTGGAGAGGGGGGCGGGTCAGTGCTCTGCCCCGGCCACCCCCCACTGGACAGAGCCAGCCGCGGATGTGGGCCTCCCCGCCCTGCCACATCGGGGTGTGTGCCCAGCGCGTGCCCACAGGGTCCTCAGAGCAGCCCAGGCAGGACGGCGGGGCCGGGCAGCAGGCACCTGCCCAGAGGCCCGCGGTGCTGATGCCGACAGTGTCTCTCCCGCCTCCGGCCTTTGCTCTCGACTCCATGACTTTCCGCCTTTAGGGACACGGCCCCGGAGAATGGCCACTGTTTGGGTGCATTTGCCACATGGGGCGAGGGGAAGAAAGGCGGGTCCCCCGTTCTGCTGGGTGTCCCCCCTCAGCTGGGTCTTTGAGAGGCCGGCCAGCATTCCCTCAGGCCGCCTGCCCCGGCTAATGGAGATGCGGGACAGATCTCAGGTCCCCGCTGCTGCCGCGTCTCCCAGCTGCGAGCCGAGTTCTTGGTGCAGGCGGGTGGCAGCTCTGTCCGCCCTGTGACAGACGCAGAGCACTGGACAGTGTCCCTCCCGGAGGAGAGGGGTCTGATGTAATGGCTTATCACTAAGCGGAGGGCTGGTGCCCTGGCAGTGGGCCCTACACACGGTCCCCGGCGTGTCTGCGGCTAAAAGGCTGCCCACCCCCCCTGAAGAGTGGAGTGGCTGCAGAAAGACTGGCTGCCCCCCGGACCGGCACTGCCCTCCCCTGAGAGCCTGCCTGTGGGTCAGGCCGTCTAGCGGCATCGAAGACCCGCGCTCTCTGCCTCTCCTGCGGGTCCAGCACCTGTTCTCCGGCGAACGCGCCCCGATCCAGGTTGACTCCTTCCAGGCTCCGCTCCCATTGGCCGAGCATTCTGTTCGCGCCCGGGAGCGTAAACTCTTACTCCGGGACATCGCCCTCTCTCTCTCTCTCTCTCTCTCTCTCTCTCTCTCTCTCTCTCTCTCTCACGGGCCAGTGGGTGACCGGATGATGCCTGAGCGTCCCGCCCCACGCTGCCAGGGCCTCTCCTCGCTCAGCAGACATTGGAACAATCCAGGGAGCCGGTGTGATCAGTGTATCAGGCCAGCGTGACCTGTGGGTCAGGGTGCCTCTGGTCCCTGTGAGGTGCCGTATTGTCCGGCGTATCCGATGACCCCCAACTTTTCCAGTTAAAATATAGAGTTTGGGATATACTTGCCCTATAAAATGACACCCAGCATCTAAGACGACCCCCAACTTTTGAGAAGATTTTCCTGGGTTAAAAAGTCGTCTTAGACGCCGGAAAATGCGGAATCTTGCTGGCCGCCCTCCCCTTGAACTCACCCCTCTACCTTCCTCCCGGGGACTCTTCCCCTCCTGTGGGTTCCTGCTTGAGGGAACATCCCCACACCCCCACACCGGACCGTCCTCTCCTCGCTCTCTCGATCATTTTCTCTCGTTTTGGGACGATTGTGTAGGAGTCCAGGTCCCACCGGCCGGAAGCCGGGACCGCCCTGCCCCGCCCCGCCCAGGATGGAGGAAGGTGCGGGAAGTAGCTCTCTGGGGAGCGCCTGACTCAGGGTGCCAGGGACGGTGGCCTAGGGCACGGGACAGACAGGAGAGGGGCCGGGAGCCGCAGGAGGGCCCCTGCGTGGGCCGGAGAGGCAGCAGACACTCCCGCTCTGCCCCGCTGGGGTCTCAGGCCGGAAGGACAGGGTCCCAAGGATGGACCTGCCTTTGAAACCCTCAAAGCTAGGAAAAACGGGAGACAGAAAGGAAGCCTGGAACGAACGTCCATGCTCCCCTGTCCACCACACACCCCTCAATCCACCAAACTCCGCAGGCGTCTCCCCCCTGACCCTCTCTCCCCCAACCCCCTGCCTCACCCCTGCAAAGGGCAGGGTGAGGGCCAGCAGGCTTGGCTGGCTGCAAGTGGAAACTCTGCTGAGGCGGATGCTGTGGTCTGCTCACCAAACCGAGCCCTTTTGCAAATTGGCAGGTGGAATTTGCCCTGTGAAGATAAAAGGCTTGATTTGGGGTTTTGAAAGGTTGGTTAGATGTTTTTATTAAGTGCAAAAACCAAGAGGGGGGAGGGGGGAGAGAGAAATGGACTTAATAAAAATGTTACTGAATTAAGTCCGAAACAATGGTAGTGTTTGAAAGCCACCGCTACCATTGAGGTTTTTATAACAGGTTTTATAAGCTGTTTCTTCTCCTTTATTTTTATTTTCTTTCTGTTTTAAACTTGCTCTGTGAGGAACCTTCTAAATTGCTGTTCACCACATAATTTTCAATTCCTAGACCATGATTTTCCCTGCGCTGGGGGCAGCGAGGCAGTGGGGGGGGGGGGGCACGGGCACGTGGAGGCCGCATCTCCCCATTCACAGACGGCGGGCGGCAGGCCCTCTCCTGAAGGGCTGCTTCCACCGGGGTTCATCAGTCGCTGTTCCCTGGAACCGCGCTCCCACGGGTGCAGGGGCCTCGGGTGGGAGACCCCATGCTGTTCACCCTTCTAATTACCCAGTGACCCGTCTCCTGTCTCCTAACCCAAACAGGTGGAGGTGGAGAGTGTCCCCCCAAATTCCTATGTTGAAACCTAGCCCCCAAGGTGATGATGGTGTGAGGAGGCGTGGCCTGTGGGAAAGGAGGAGGTTCTGAGGGTGAGGCCTCCCTGCATGGGATCAGAACGACAGAAAGGTCCAGGTGCTGGGGGGAGCGAGGGGGCCGGGGGAGGGTCCGGAGAGACTTGGAAGCACCTGCTGACACTCGGACCTGGGGTTGAGGGGACCAGGCCAGTGAAGAACGGCTGCCAGGTTCGGGGCTTGGACTGGAGGAATGGGCTTCCACCCGCCAGGATGGGGGGGCCGGCAGGTGAGTAGGGGGAAGGGGAGGGGGAGAGATGCCATAAAGGAGTGTGGCGACTGGCTGGGCAGGCCGGCCTGGGAGTGACCAGCGTCCATCCAGCTGGCATCCACAGCCCTGAGCCGGGACGGGCATCACCGGAACAAAGACGAGATTCGAGGAGGGTTGGGGGTGTCAGTGAGTGTCACTTCTGCCGGGCCTGCGAGAGACGTGGGGAAGTCACTCAACTCTGGGCTGGGAGAGAGGCCGCCTGTCTCTGTCCCTCTGAGTCCCCTCCTCCGTCCACCACCCTGCCGTTCAGGTGCCACCCTCAGAGGGTGCAGGGAGGGCCAGGGCACGGGTCCTTCCCCCCTCAGAAGGCCCCATGCAGCCTGCGGGGTCCGGGCCCCGCTGCCAACTGGAGCCTCCCCGGGCGCTGGAGCACGTCCTCGCTCCCCCAAAACCGTGGAATCAACCGGGAGCCCTCCCTCAGGAGAACAGGCCTCATTCCTGTGGGTCCCTTTAGACCAGCCAGCGCAGGCCACCGTGCCGTTAACTCCCCCTCCGCCTGTCCACCTGCCCACCGGTGAGAAAGTGGGTCCCGCCAGGACCAAGCTCCCTCCATTCAGAAAACCAGCATCAGTACATGCAACGGGGGGGGGGGGGTGCACAGCGGGAAGGGGGTGCCCGTAGACTTTTGAGTCCCCCCTCCACCCCCCGGAAGAAGAGGAAACCCGTGTCGGCGAGCAGCTTCAACCAGAGACACGGGCCGGGCCACCACGCACAGGGGGAGTGGCTGCCAAACCCAGCCTCGCCTGGCGTGCGGCACCGGCGATGCACACCTGCCCGGGAGTGCGTGGGTGTCCGCCCCTTAAAAACTAAAAGGAAGGGGACTTTTAAATCTGTGGGTAAACGCCGAGAGACGTCTGGGAAGACCGACAAAACACTACCCTGATTCCCTGAAAATAAGACAGTGTCCTATGATAATTTTTGCTCCCAAAGAGGTGCTAGGTCTTATTTTCAGGGGATGTCTTATTTTTCCATGCAATAGAATGCCATACACATTTATTGTTCAACAATGACAACAAAAAAAGGAAATGTATGACCTGTCTACGGTATGATAGTTGTTGTCATCACAAACCAGCTGACTAATTGGCCGCAGCCCAGCCGGAGCTGTTCAGGCAGGGTGAGGTCTCTTTAAATCAGGAGTCAGACACCGGACGGTAGCTTCGGGGGGCCTGATGTTTGGGGGGAGGCCTTATTATCGGGGAGGTCTTTTTTTTTGGGGGGGTGCCTTATGTTACAGTGAGAGGCAAAACTGGAAGTAGGTCTTATTTTGGGGGGATGTCTTACTTTCAGGGAAGCGGGGTATGACCATTCCCAGCTGGCAGCAATGTTGCAGGGCCGGGCTGTTCTTGTTTCTGCTCGTTTTTTTATTTCCCAGGATAAACACGGATTGCGTATCCGAGGAGAAAACATGCTCTTTTTTTCCAGATTTACTTTAACAAGCGAGAAGAAAATAGAATAACCTTTTCCCCATCTGTGGGAAGAAAACCAATTCTGACTAAAGGAATGGAAACATCTTCGTGGAGGACGTAAAGAAAGAAAATTAAACCCGTCACGTGCGTGATGGAATGCACACAGAGCAACGGCAATGGGCAATAGATGCACATAAAAGCCCCCTCCCCGTGTAGCTGAGGTGCTGCTGTAAAATATACAAGGTCCGCATCCAGTTTCAATTTCCTAACGTGGTCGGAGAGGAAGAAGGAAGTGCAATGGACACCCCAGAACATTTGGGTAACAAATCATTGCACGGGGAAATGCAAAGCCTCTTCACTACTAGCAATTAAAGAAAGAAACCCTAAATAATATGAATATGTGTGCGTCCTCCCCCCACCCCCCCAACCCCCGCCCAATCCAGCTGCAAAATGAGACCCTGGTGGGGGTGAGGGTGGGGGCGGGGGGTAAAAATAAAAACCAGTACTTTTCCACATGGCTGGAGGAGCTGCCCCAGTCTGGTTCCGGCGGGCAAGTTTTTTAACAGCCGTGTCGTTTTATTAAAGAGAAAACGACAACTCTTCACACGCTCTAATAGACAAAAGTGATCGATAGGTGTGGCATCGAAGGTGTTGTGTTTGCGAGCCAGCGCGCTTCTGTCCTGCAGGACTTCTCAGTGCCTTTGCCAACGCGCCCTAGGAGTCTGGCCAGCGCCTAGTCCTCACCCAGCTCATCTGCCCTCGGCATCTGCTTTCCTGATAACAGCAGGAAGGTGCCCCAGAGCGCCAGGTGCCTGGGCCTCAGACGGAGACGCAGAGAAATAGTCTGGGGGAAGCGGCTGTTTGTAAAAGCGAAAACTCGACCGACCGACCGACCTGGGCATCCCACAGCCTCGGGGAATCATCCAAGCGGCTGTGCTCAGTGAGAATCCCTCGAAGGCCGTCCCTCTGGTCTGCCGGTTGGAAATCCAGACCCGCTCTTGGGACTTCCGACTGAAGTCACGGAGCCCCGTGACTCCCCACTCGAGTCCCACTTCCTCAGGGAGCCCCTGTTTCATTGAGAAAAACCAACCGGCCGCGTTATCATCGCGCCCAGAGATGGTATCTGAGATCACACGGCCCGCGGCGGCCGGCCCGGAAAGCATGCTGGGGCTGGACGTTGGGGGTCTGTGACCTTCAGGAAGGGGGGTGGGGAGGGCCCCGGGCCCTGCTGGTGGCAGCAGCTCCACTAGCTGGCCCCGCTCCGCTCTCAGCTCCTTCGGGTCAGAATGAGAGCCAGGTGAGCTCCTTCCCGTCTTACCCCCGCCCCCCCACCACGTTCTGCTGGTTTACTGGCCTACAGTCTCCTCGTAAGCGTTCCTGTTTGAAAAGGCCCCATCTTCTCCCAGCAAATGAAGGGGAACGGGGACTCGCCCCCACTTTGGTCTCAGTGAGGGAGGAAAGGTTGCACCAAAGAAAGAGAAATAAAACCAGAGCATTGAAGGCAAGACAGACGTCCGAGGATGTCATGTGTTCGCAAGGACAATGGTGGCGGATGCAGGCCCGGGCACACTCCGGGGCGCAGAGAGGGTGGGGACCCACGGCTGTGCATATTGACTGTCACTTCCTCCCATCCCTCCTGCCCCTATCCAGGCATCTAACCCATCTCCCAATTTTCCCACCACACACACATACACACACACACACACACACACACACACACATACATATACATATGCACACACACATACACACACGCACACACACACTCATACATACATACACACACATACGCGTGCGCACACACATACACATATCCGCACACACACACACACACATACACACACACATATATAGACACACATACACATATACATACACACATATATACATACACACATATACATACATACACACGCTCACACACACACACACACACACACACACACACACACACACAATCAGCCTGCCTTCTCAGTGCCTGATCTCGGTGGCTTAGGAAGCAGGAGACATATAGCTAAGTGGTCACCAGCCTAAAAGACCTCCTGCGACAGACCTCTGACCTGGCCCGGCTCTTCAAGCCAAAACAGGTCTCTTAAACCTCGTCCCCTTCATTCCTCCCTTCCTTGGCCGAAGGCCCTACTGTGTGCCAGGCCCCAAGGCAGGAGAAGGGCGCTTCCCTCCCGCCTCGCAGAGCTCGCCGCCTGGCACCCGGGCAGACTCAGACACTGGTGTCTGGCAAAGTGGCTCTGGGACCAGCCGGGTGCGTTTCGAACAGACAGGACGAGGCTCTGCCTCCCCCGTTTCCAGAACCCGCCTCCCCACTGTGCCCCCCGCAGGAGCCGGGCGTTCGCAGCGCCAGCTTTGGTGGCTGCCTCGGGGGCCGGCTCGGCATCTGGTCACAAGTGGAGGTTTGTACGTTTATCGCATTAACTGTGCCTGGTCCCCGGGTCCAAATTACAGGCCAAAGCCACAAAGTGCCCTCCCAATCAGAGGCCTCTTACCCAGCGCCCCCACAAACACCGATCCCCCTTCATCAGGGCGGGGGGAGGGGCCGGGCACCCTCCCGGCGGGCACGCTCATTTTTCCTCGGCAGTCTCCCTCCAATTCTCCTGCTCGTGTTCTTTGGAGGAGCTTTTGTGCCCTGTGGCCAGAATTTCGGGGCCCACACGACAACGGACAAGTGCCGAGCCCCCTCCTCCCGAGGCCCCGTGGGTCCGGCACACCGTGAGTGCAGGGAGCTGGAGGTCGGCATCCTGGGTGTCCTCGCGGTTCACCCCTACCCCTCGCATCCCGGCTCCGTATCAGGACTGGGGCACGTTCTCCTACCTCCACCGCCTCCCAGGGAGAATCTTCCCTGGCATCTCCCTCCCCGCGAGCCCTGGGCAGGCCAGGAGGGTGGTGAGGGGGCCAAGTGCCCTCCCTGAAGAGAGGACTGACCTGGAGAGGGGCACCGGGGGTCGGGCAGGGACGGAGCTCCCAAACCGACGAAGGAGTGTGAGCATCTTCCGTTTTTCCGAGACCCTGGTTCTAGCTCTGGGCCAGCTTCTCGTGGCTGGGACAGAAGAGACACACCCGAGGGCCACAGGCCCACCCCCCACAACCCCCCATGACCCAGGCTCCTGGTGAGGTGGCCACTGGGGGCTCTGCAGGCCCAGACAGGGAGGCGGGAGAGAGGAAGAAATCGGGAGACAGGTCTATGGTTTTCTCTTATTCCTGGTACCGCTCAGAGTCCCGGGTTGCCGGGATACTGAAGGTGCAGGTGTATTCAGTGACAGTCTGAGCTGACGCATCCCCACCCCCACCCCGTGCCTGTGCCCAGGACCCCAGGAACCACCACTCTGCCCCATCGCCACAGCACGCGGACCTACACACGCTAATTAGGACAATGTGTCCATCCTGTGGAGTTCAACTCCCTGAAAAAAAAAATTTTTTTTCATATGCATAATTGTCTGTGGTTCCAGACATCAGACCTCCCAGTGGAAGGAATGAGAGAAAAGATCAAAGGGAAAGAAAGAACAGGAGGAGGAAGAGAAGGGCAGGGCAGGGGGGAGTGGAGTGGCTGAGATGTCCTCATCGAAAGCGTCGGTCTGTCCTGGCCTCCTGGGTCCGTCCCGGAGAGTAAACTCCACAAGGTTCTCCCTCAGCTAGAGCACCTGCTAACGCCGAACCCCACTTTGCAAGAGAAATGGAAGGTGCCACGCAAAAACTACCGGTCACAGGCAGCACGCAGGCACGACCCACGTGTCCACCGAGGATGGACGGAGACATAAAACGTGGCCCCTCGGCCCAGGGGAGTATCACTCAGCCGTGAAAGGGAACGGACTGCCGATACGTGCCCCGAACATGGATGAACCTTGAAAACATTCTGCTGAGAGAAGAAGCCAGTCACAAAGGCCCGTGTTGCAGGAGTCCATTTAAATGAAGTGTCCAAAGCAGGGAAGTCCACAGAGACAGACATCTGGGGATTGGAGGGGGGGAGGGGGGCGGGTTTCTTTTGGGGATGATGAAAACATTCCAAAACTGGTAACAGTGGTGGTTGCACAGATTTATACTAAAACCCTGACTTGTGCACTTTCGATGCGTGAACCTCATAATGTAAAAATTATATCCCAACACAGCTGTGTTTCCTTTTTCTTTCTTTTTTAAAATATATTTTATTGATTTTTTACAGAGAGGAAGGGAGAGAGATAGAAAGTCAGAAACATCGATGAGAGAGAGACATCCATCAGCCGCCTCCTGCCCGCCCCACAGTGGAGATGTGCCGGCAAGCAAGGTACATGCCCCCGACCGGAATCGAACCTGGGACCTTTCAGTCCGCAAGCCGACGCTCTATCCACTGAGCCAAACTGGTCTCGGCTGTGTTTTCTTTTTAAAGGTGAACGCTGCCATTTCTAGGTGCTTCGTCATCTGCCTTCCCCCCATCCCTGGGTTTTAGAACGAGATAGCCAGAAGGCATCCCCGCCCTGTGGGCCTCCATTTCCCCGTCTGTGAAATGGGAGCCTGTCGGCTGTCCTCGGTTCCCGCTGGGAAGATGATGTGCAGGTCGGAGGTCCCTGAAAGCAGGGTCACGTGATCGCCCTCATCAGCATCACTGCTAGCCTCTGCCCTGAGCAGCCTGGGTGGACCAGGAGGCGCTGCCTCCCAGGGTGGACTCCCAACTTTGCTTTCTCCTCCTGCCTGCCTGCCTGCCTCACCCGCCGGCCTCCTGGCCTTTTGACCCCCCCCCCCCTGGCTGGACCCCACCCCGAGACTCCCCCTCCGCCCCTGCCTGGAGCTCTTACCTTCCTCACCACAGTCCTTATCTTTCATCTCCTCTTTCCAAACGGCCTCTGTTACCTGCAGCTTGCCTGGGAATTCGTTAGTGGGTGGATTCCGAGCTCGGCCTCCTCAGCCAGGAGCCAAAGGGCAGGAGGAGGAGTGGGGGGTGGGGGAGGCCGGGAGGGAGACCGCTCG
>PVJN01048603.1:0-15513 GCA_004026805.1 Lasiurus borealis
TGATGTACAAAAGGATAGATACAGAGGCAGTAAAGCCTCAAACAGACTATGAAATTATAGCAGGAAGATTAAAGTTAGGTGGGGTAGATGGGAGATCAATCAAGGGACTTGTATGCATGCATATAAGCATAACCAATGAACATAGACACTGGGGGGGTTGGGGTATGCCTGGGAGGGAGGGGGGGCATGGGGAGACATGTATAAAAAATTAAGAAAAAAAAGACATAAACAAATGGAAGAATATGCAGTGTTCATGTATTGATAGAATCAACATCATTAAAATGTCCATACTACCCAAAGCAATCTATAGATTTAATGCACGACCCATTACAATACAAAGGGCATATTTCCCAGACCTAGAACTAACTCTCCAAAAATTAATATGGAATAAAAAGAAAAACCAAATAACTGCAGTAATCCTGAGAAAGAAGAAAAAAGTAGGAGGTATCTCAATCCCAGATATAAAGCTATATTTCAAAACCACTGTGCTCAAAACTGCCTGGTACAGGCACAAAAACAGACATATAGACCAATGAAATAGAATTGAGAACCCAGAAATTGAACCAAGCCATTATGCTCAATTAATATTAGTCAAAGGAAGCAAGAATATACAATGAAGTCAAGACAGTTTCTTCAATAAATTGTGTTGAGAAAATTGGACTGATATGTGAAAAAAAGTAACTCGAACACCAACTTACAGTATGCACAAAAATAAACTCAAAATAGATAAAGGACTTAAACATAAGACGGGAAATATAAAAACCTTAGAAGAATCCACAGGCAGCAAAATTCCAGACATATGGGGTAGCAATATATTTTTTTAAATATATATTATTGATTTTTTATAGACAGGAAGGGGGAAGGAGAGAGAGTTAGAAACATCGATGAGAGAGAAATATCAATCAGCTGCCTCCTGTGCACTCCCCACTGGGGTTATGCCCAAGGTATATTCCCTTGACTGGATTCAAACCTGGGATTCTTCAGTCACAGGCTGACAATCTATCCACTGAGCCAAACTGGTTAGGACAGGAGCAATATCTTTACTGGTACAACTCTTAAAAAAATAGAAATGAAGGAAAAAATAAACAAGTAGGATTACATCAAAATAAAAAGATTCAGTACAGCAAAAGAAACCAACAAAACAACCAGAAAGCCCACTGCATGGGAGAACATATTTGCCAATGTTATCTCCGATATGGATTTAATCTCACAACTTTATAGAGAACTCGACTTAAAAGGAAGATAAACAATTCTATCAAAAATGGGCATAAGACCTAGATAGATACTTTTCTAAAGAAGGCGAAGAGACATGAAAACATGCTAAAAGTCATTAATCTTTTATTTATTTTTTAATTTAATAAATCTTTATTGTTTAGATTATTACAATTGTTACTCTCCCCCCCCCATAGTTCCCCTCCACCCAGTTCCCACCTCATCTTCTGCCCTTACTTCCCCATCACTGTCCTCATCCAAAGGTGTACAATTTTTGCCCAGTCTCTTTCCATACCTCCACACCTCTTTCCCTCTGAAAATTGTCACTCCACACCCTTTCTATGTCCCTGATTCTATTATATTCACCAGTTTATTCTATTAATCAGACTTTTAATTCACTTAATTTTTAGATTCACTTGTTGATAGATATGTATTTGCTGTTCATAATTTTTATATTTACCTTCTTCTTCTTCTTCTTCTTCTTCTTCTTCTTCTTCTTCTTCTTCTTCTTCTTCTTCTTCTTCTTCTTCTTCTTCATCAAGAGTACCTTTCAGCATTTCATACAATACTGGTTTGGTGCTGATGAACTCCTTTAATTTTTTTCTTATCTGTGAAGTTCTTTATCTGACATTCAATTCTGAATGATAGCTTTGCTGGGTAGAGTAATCTTGGTTGTAGGTTCTTGCTATTCATCACGTTGAATATTTCTTGCCACTCCCACCTGGCCTGCATAGTTTCTGTTGAGAAATCAGGTGACAATCAAATGGGTGCTCTCTTGTAGTTAATTATTTTTCTCTTGCTGCTTTTTTTTTCAGTATCTTGACCTCTCTCTCTTCTTCTGGCACCCCCATAATTGGATATTGGTATGCTTGAGATTGTCTCAGAGGCTTCTTACACTATCTTCAAATTTTTGGATTCTTTTTTCTTTTTGTTTTTCCGGTTGAGTGTTTTTTTTTTCTTCTTCTTTGTATTTCAAATCTTTGACTTGATTCTTGTGTTTCTCTAGTCTGCTGTTAGGTCTCTGTATAATTTTTTTTTTCAGTCAGTGTATATTTAATTTCTAGTAGGTCCTTTTTCATATCCTTGAGGGTCTTGCTAAATTATCAGCCTTTTCTAGGAAATTCTTGAAAAACTTTATAACTGTGGTTTTGAACTCTATATCCAGTCATTTGTTTTCCTCCATTTCTTTCATTTATGATCTGTTTCTTGTCTGCATTTTCACTGCTTCCCTGAGTTTATATGATAGCTTTGTGTGCTAGGTCTCTTATAGGGTCCAGTGGCTCAGCCTCCCCAGTTACCTGAGGTGGACACTCTTGGTCCACCCCTTTGTGGACTGTGTATACAGCCTTATTATTAAGTCTTGTTTGTTGTTGGTATCACTGGGAGGAATTGACCTCTAGGCCAATTGGCTGTGAGGATCAACTGTGTCTACTGTGGGAGAACTTCTGTGCTGGATACACCCTTATGGGACAAGACTTGATAAATTGCAAAAGCCCCTGTGCTCAGCCTGGATGGGGCGGAGTCTCAGGGCAGAGCAGACAGCTATGGCTTTCCATCAGCCCTGCCCTGTGAGGCCCCTGGGTCTCAGTGTCCTTCGGTAATCACTGTAAGATCTTTCCTTGAGTTTTGCCTGCTGCCAGACAGTCCAGTTTCTCCCCAATGAGTCTGGGTTCCCAGTATCTCATCCAGAACTGGAATTAAGTGCAGTTAGGAACTTCTCTCTCCCTCCCACTTTAGAAAGCCAGCCATGCACTCAGCCGACTATCCTCTCCATGCACTTGAGCGTCTCCGTGCCTTTTGCAGCTCCTCTGATTCTCAATGTGCTTTCCTCTTTCCTTCTAGTTGTAGATTTTCCACTCAGCCAGTTTTCCTGTGGTTCTGGATGGTGTTCATTTTGTCTTTTAGTTGTAGTTTTGATATTGTTGTGTGAGGCATCAGTTTAGTGTTTACCTATGCGGCCATCTTGGATTCTCCTCATTAATCTTTTTAGAGATGCAAATCAAAAGGACATTTCATACCTGTCAGAATGGCTATTTTCAACAAATCAACAAATGAAAAGTGCTGGTGAGAATATTGAGAAAAAGGAACTTTCGTGCACTGCTGGCAGGAATGCAGACTGGTGCAGGTACTGTGGAGAATAGTATGGAATTTTCTCAAAACAATAAAAATGGAACTGCCATTTGACCCAGTAATCCCCCTTATAGAAATGTATCCCAAGAAATCAGAAACACCAAATTAGAAAGAAAATATGCACCCCTATGTTCATAGCAGCATAATTTACAATAGCTAACATTTGGAAATAGCCTAAATGCCTATCAGCAGGTGAGTGGATTAAAACATAGTGGTTGATCTATGCAATAGAATACTATGCTGCTGTATAAAAGAAGGAACTCTTAGTATTCACAACAGCATGGATGAACATGGTGAACATTATTCTAAATGAAATAAGCCCATTGGAGAAAGATAAGTATCACATGATCTCACTCATTTGTGGAATATAATGAACAATATAAACTGATGAGCAAAAATAGATCCAAAGACTTAGAAGCACCAAATAGATCTTCCAACTTAAGAGGAAAGGCAGAAGAGGGCGGGGGGGGGGGGTAAGAGATCAACCAATAGAATTGTATGGAAGCATGTAAGCATTACCAATGGACACAGACACTAGGAGGATTACAGCATGTGCTGTGGGGTGGGAGTGGCCAGGGAGAGGTCAATGGGGGAAAAAGAAGACATATGTAATATTTTAATCAATAAAGACTAATTAAATAAAAATCCTGAATTCATAGTAAAAAAAGGGGGGGTATTACCTTTAGTAAAACTTTTTACTATTGCTCCATTTAAAAATAGTGTTTGCATGACCTGGATTCTCAGATCTCAGAGCTGCCCCAGGCTTAATATACTTAAGGCATCGTCATGAAATACCCAACCACTTCAAGATCTTCTTTCTGCCTTTTAAATTAACTCAACCCACTAACATTCCAATAATCATCCAGACTATAAAATCAAAGCCCAAGCACTAAAAAAAATGTTTACAGCAATCACCCCTCACTGCTCCCCCACCTCCCCAATCATGTTTCAACCTACTCTTACTTTTATTTCATCTAGGCTTAATTTTGAACCTCTTGCTCTGTATGCCTCCTTCATTCTTAACTCTGATCCTTTCCATGCAGGCTAGCCACAGTCTCTTCTTTTAGTATCTGTTGGGATGGCAGTTGATTTCAACAAGTGAAAATCTTGGTCCTACTAAGGAAGTCAAGTCTAGTGTCTAAGAGATAATATCAAACATCAGGTTTAAGGATATAGTGGAAGGTATGAAATTGGAGAGAAGTCAAGGAAGTAGGATCCAAGGAAATTAAACACAATTTTGGAAGTGAAGCATAAAAGAAGACATTAAGCAGTCCTATAGGATGTGAGTAGTTAAAAAAAATCAGGGATGTATGATGCTGTTATTTATTGAGTGTTAGTTGGTGTTGCTCTCCAATTTACACTCTACATGCCTCCAGAAATATGAAATAAAAATTCTGACTATGCCTTTGTCAAACTTTTTACTATTGTTTCATTTAAAAAATGTGACCTCAGCACAGAATGTGGAAAGCCCTCCATGAGTCACCCATGCTAACTTTTTCCTTCGCATTTCCCATCTTTCATTCTATGCTCATCAAACTGAACTGTTTGATGTTCTTTAAAAACTCTATTTCTTCTCTATGTATCTTTACAGGATTTACCTTGTCTGTTCCAGCCACCTGTTTGTTCGGCATATTCCTCTTCATTCTTAATTACTTGGCTGAAGCATCTTCTCTGTGAGGCCTCCTCTGCCTATTTTCCATGCAGAGTGAATTACATTCTCCATTATTCATCATTATTAGACGCTGTAGATAAGATATTAAGAAGATTGAATCTGTAGGCCTTGATTATCAAATAGATGCTAAAGTTGGAGGTCATAAGGATGGTCTTTAGGATAAGGTCCTAAGTTTCTTGCTTGAGCCATCAAATGGATGATAGTGCCATTCACTGACATAGGGTACACAAGGGACAAATTGGGATGATCAATTTTGGAAATCTTGAGCCTGAGGTACTTAGGAGATATCCAAGTATAGATACCAAGTAGGCAGTTGACTATACTGGTATAGGGCCCAAGAGGGACAACTAGGCTAGAGAATATGAATTCAGAAGGCTTTATCATATGGATACATGGGGATGGATGAAATTTCTCAGAAAGACTGTGAAGAGTGAGAAGAACAGAGGACCCAAGATAGAGGCCCAAAACTAATATTTAAAAGACAGAAGAAGAAAGATTTCTTACAAAGAGAATTCATTAGGGGTTAAGGTTTTTGCAAAAATGAGACTTTATATGACTGAAATGTGAGCATTTTGTCTAGAAATTTTGTAAGAAATGTTCTGTAATGTACGCATAAAAAATCCCAAGGAAGTTTATAATTCCACTTATAAAAGGTACCTAGAGTAGTACCTTATATAAGTGGGACTTGTATAGACCAAGTAGAATGGTGATTTCCAGGAACTGGAGAGAGGAGAAATGGGGAGTTCTTGTTTAATGGGTAC
The DNA here is from genome assembly GCA_004026805.1 of Lasiurus borealis. Classification (NCBI taxonomy): domain Eukaryota; kingdom Metazoa; phylum Chordata; class Mammalia; order Chiroptera; family Vespertilionidae; genus Lasiurus; species Lasiurus borealis. Next base: position 5,776 of record PVJN01048603.1, read on the forward strand.
TGAGTTTCAGTTTTGTAAGATGAAAAGGCTTCTAGAGATTGGTTGTACAATAATGTGAATTATTTACCATTATTAAACTATACACTTGAAATGGTTAAGATATTATATTTTTTGTATTTTACCACAATTAAAAATAATCCCATGGAAGGAACAATCTTAACATTTATTAGGGATAGAGAAGTTTAGGGCTTTCATATCTTTTCTCAGTAGTTCCTCAAAAACCTTCAAATACTCTATGGTGTTTTCTCATCCCACAAACTATATATACCAACATTCTCTAGCACTCGAGTACCTAAGCCAGTATTTAATAGAATTTATTGTTTGAAAATCCTTCCAAATATTGACTATAGTCTAATTCTGAAATTAAATGGCATTCCACTTCAGTTGATTAATATAGATTTACTCAGCACCTGCAAATGTAGTTTCAAGATATAAACCTTGCCATACTCAGGAATATTAATTTCCCTGAGGTATTCTCCTGTTTTATAGATAGCAACCCGTGTTTCCTGCTACATTGAGCACACACAGAAGTGCTTGAGTCACATGAGCTCTGGCAGGCTGTGTCATCTTTGGATATTAGCAAACTGCCAATCACTCATCCCTGGACTACAAAGAGTACAATGAAAATGCTCAAATCTACTTGTTAAGAGTTGGGCCAAATCACAACCTCTGTTGTTCTGGGGAAATTTTTCTTTAACTGAGGAATTTTATTTTCTCCTTATGAAGTATATAGACTTAGGTTATATAAGAAAGCTGGGCACCAGGGTGTTACATAGTGTATATGGCAGGGTGGGATAGATAAGATATAGGCATGAGACTTCTGCATATGCATGCAACATCATTTCTGGGCACAGGCAATTACCATTTTTGTGTGCCCCTCTCCTGTCCTTAACACAATTCCATTTCTGAATTTATTGACTGGTCTCTAGATGCTCAGACCAGTGCTGGATACTGTAAGGAGTATTAAAATAGATGACTGGCCAATCTTGCTCATAATAGCCTTATTATCTAGTTAATGAGTAATCCAGGGCTGATTTCAAACTAATATATATATATATATATATATATATATATATATATATATATATATATATTTTATATCTCAGATACATGAAGTGTTCTTGCAATTCAAGAAGAAAAGAGAACATATGGTTTGGGGGAAGTGGAGTTGGGTCACCATAGAAGATTATGTATGTTGTTTCCTCCACAAGAATACCTAGCTAGGGAGGGGATGAACAGGAGCTAAAATCCATTCTGCACACTCATTTCCCAATCTATGTGCCTGGCTTGGGGTTGCATCAGCCCTGAGGAATGGGCATCTTTTCCTTAGTATGTCCTCTTAGTTTTGCCGTGTTGTTGTTGTTGGTAATATAATCACTCAGTGACACCATGTGTGTTGGTAGATGATGACATTGCTCAGGACAGAGTGGGAAGATCATAAATCTGCTATCAGGAGGAAGGTTGGAATGAAAAGTCAGAGATTCACAGAGGCAGCCTTTCCACCACTATTTCATTTTGATATAGTGAATATTAGCATGTCCACAGGTTGTTTTTGTTTTCAAACTAGCCCATAATACACGTTTGTGCAAGTGACAAAAAAGACTTTTTTGGTGGGGTGGATTACAGAAGAGCCTCTTCCACTATCCTGACAAGTGGAACAATAATTTTGTTTCTGTTCCAACTTGGCCCTGTTCCAACTTGTCTGTGTACATTTGTAGAACACAAGAAATGCACATCTGTTTGTGATGGCCCTGATTAGCTTGTGGCCAAAAGTATCGATACTGAGGCTTTCCCAGCTTTATTTTAGACATTTAAGATAGTCCAGAAAGAAGATGAAGAATGTTAATTCTTTCTTCTGTTTCCAGAAGTGTACATTGTTAGTACCAGATATGAAGAGTAAGAAGAGGCTCCTCAAAATCATGGAGCAAAGAGTTCCCTGAGTTTACATAGTAGAAAAGAACAGCATGATAGTGATGTGCTTATGCAGACTAGCCAGTGTGGAGATTCTATATCCACTGCTTGTCAGCTGCACAACTTTAGGCAGGTTTACAGCCCTTCCTTCATCCTCTTCTGCAAAATGAGTATAATATATATCTCAGGATTGTTGTGAGGATTAAGTAAAATAATATTTAACGTGTACAGCATATAGAGGAGATCCCAAGGCAGGGTGCTGGGCATGGAGGCCACAGGGACATAGGCTACCATGGAGACAGAACTGAACCTCACAACACCCTGCATGGCCCCCGAGGATGACTGGTTAGCCAGTGACAGGTAAGATTCCTCAGGGAAGGAAAAACCTAAGACAGACACAGTCACAAAGGGGCTATCAGGAGAGAACTTGGGGGTCAACAGAGGTGGGGCACAGATCCTCATACCCCCAACCTTGCAGGGGTCTGAACCCTCACCCCTTTTGAAGGAGGTATCCTGCCCCCATGGCTACTTCGCTTCCCATGCTCAGCACAGATCGGGACCCAGGTAACAGGCAGAGACTGGGCCCAGCTCAGATCAGAACCCAGGTAATAGACAAAAACTTACTGACAGCAGCTGCCCTATATCTAAATTCAGCCTAGCACTAGGAATTTTCAGTGCCTACTCAAGAATACAAATAAACCTTTTCACTAATATTAACAGGGTAGTCTAAAATTGTTGGTAGAGTATTAAATTTGACAGTAAAAGAGTAATCAAGCTTTCAGATTAATTAAATTGGTGAATTGAAATAAGTGAATACCCAAGAAAATTTAATTGTACTGGATAAAAAGCTATTTCTAAAGTATTAACTAAAATTTCTATTGGTGGTTCATCTCATGGTAAAATTGCTTACATGCAATAAACATAAAGCAGGCATATTTGTGTGCAAAAAATTAAAATTTAAAGTTATCAAGATTGCATTAAAATTTTACAAAAGTCTCCATTAATAAAAAGGGGGAGGGGAGAGTAGGATAATATCATGTATGAAAAATATCTGGTAAGTAAATTACATCTAGAAAATTTTTACTTTAGAAAATTAATTTTCATTTGTAATACTAACAGCAATATACCCATGAAAAACACACATGGTGCCAAAATAAGCCAAAGGAAAAGTGGGTAGGCAAAAATAAAAAGGACCGCAAGTCAATTTTATAGAAAAGATTCCTTTATTAACTTTTGGTTGAGAACATGTTTATATACTTTCAGAAAACAACTCCAAGACCTAGTGGACTCCTGCAACAGAGAGGAACGGACAGGTCTGCTCCAACCATGAAGACAAGAGGAGAAATAGTCCAGAGATGGAAGACATTGCCATGTGAGCAGTCAGCAGCTGTGCGTTGCTACAGGATGCCTAGGACCAAACTGGAGAGGGTCAGAACTACATTGCCACCATTTGTCCACTATCCAGATACCACTGCTGATGTGTACACATAAGGAAATGTTTGACATTGAAACTGGAACTCATAACTATTGGACATTTAAATTGGGGCTCAAACACTTTTTGTTCTTATAAATTTATTTCTAGTCTACAGAGGCAAGATGTTTTTAAAGAAAAGGATCGGGGGGAAAAAACAAAACAAAACAAACCCACAAAAACAGATACAGAGGCACGGAAACAATGAACAGACTGTCATACTACAGTGGGAATTCAGGGGAGGTGGGAGGGGAGAGGCTGTAAGAGATCAGCCAAAGGACTTGTATGCATGTATATAAGCATAGCCAATGGATACAAGACATTGTGGGGTGGGGGACAGGTGAGGGCATGTACTGAGAGGTAGGGAAGGTGGGGGGAGGTCAATAGGGAAAAAAGGAGTCATATGTACTACTATTTGTAATACTTTGAACAATAAAAATATATAAAAATAAATAAAAATAAAATAAAGTGTAGAGCATATAGTAAATACTTAATAAATGTTAGCTTGTTGCTTTTACCCTGCAATTTCTTCCAGCATTACATAATTAGGCATTGCTGCTTTTAAAATTAATGGTATATTGTCATCCCAAGGGAACCCAGGAACTGACAGACAGAGACTAGGGAAAACTATTTGTGTTACATTCTCAAACAAGACTTTCATTCCAGTTAGTACATGCCATATGGCAGGTGTTGGGGTGAGGACGATTCTATTGAAGCCTTCCCTCAGCACTAGGAGAGATTCAAGTGTCACTTGGCTTGGCAGACACGGCATTCTTTTCCTCCAAGGCTGGGATCTCCTCACTTGGTAGGCATTTACTTGAGCAAAGAAAGGGTGGCAAGTTGATTTCCAAATGTTTTACTAGGTTAGGAGAAAGTCACATATCAGATTTTATTTCAGTAGCACAGTCTGCTAATTCTGGAGTATTGAGAATTTTCTTTTGTCCCTTTCGCTCTTCAGAAAAATATTTCTTGCTGAAAGCAAAAAGCTCTGTGTGTGTGGTAACAGGGCCAGCTTTCATCAAAACTGAGAGTTAGTTGAGAATTGTGCTTTTGACTGCTTTTTATTTTCCCTTTCCATTTTTCTCCTCTCCGCTGAATTGTGGGGACCTGTAGTTTATTCCCACAAGTCCTTAATCTTTGTTCATTTTTTAAAACCATAAGATAGATGCAGGCTTATACATTTTAAGGTCTAGACCTTTTAAATTCTATTTTGACAAACAGATGATCAGCTAATGGGAGAAACCTGTGACAGGAATTGTGCATGCCCACAGGTGCTCCTGGGTCTGGGAGACCCCTCAAATTACCCCATTATGTCAAACCCATAGAAAATTGCATTGTGGTCCTTCCAGGTTGCTGTCCCCCTCTAATGCCTGACTCTATCTCATTTTTTTTCCTTTTAAATCCAAGTACAATGGCTCCAAATAGATCAGACTTTCCATATGTGCCTTGACCAATCTGAATGTGCGCTTCAGCTTTTGAACCTGAAAGATACCCAATCCATATATTGATGGATTGACATTGTGTTATGTATTTCTGATGTAGACTGTAAATCCAAATCCTGGATCCAACACTTTCTAGCTCTGTATCCTTAGGAAAATTACATACATTTTCTGTACTTCAGGTTTTGTTGTTTGTTTTGTTTAAGATATCTTTATTTTTGAAAGTATTACATATGTACCCTTCCCCCAACCCATTGACCCCCTTCTCCCCAATACAGCCCCCTCCTCAGACATTTACCACAATGTCTGTATTCATGGGTTATGCATATATGCATATAACTTTTTTGCTTTATCTCTTCCTACACTTCCCACCTTCTCTCTGAAATACATTAGTTTGCTGCATGCTTTCATGTCTCTGGATCTATTTTGTTCATCAGTTTATTTTGTTCATTAGATTCCGCATATAAGTGAGGGTATATGATACTGGTCTTTCTCTGAATGGCTTATTTAGCTTAGCATGTTTAGCATAATGCTCTCCAGGTCACCTCCCCCCCAACCCCCCTGCCACACAAACACCATGTTGTCTCAAAGGGTGCGACATCCTTCTTTTTTACAGCTGCACAGTATTCCATGGTATAAATGTACCACAGTTTTTTACACACTCATCTACTGATTAAAAATTGGGCTGTTTACAGATCTTAGCTATTGTAAATTGGCTGCTATGAGCATAGGGGTGCATATATTCTTTTTAAATGGTGTTTCATAATTCTTAGGATATGTTCCTAGAAGTTGGATCACTGGGTCAAATAACAGACCCATTTTTAATTTTTTGAGAAATCTCCATACTATTTTCCATAGTGATAGCAACAGTCTGCATTCCCACCAGCAGTGTATTATGGTTCCCTTTTCTTCACTTGTTTTTTGTTGATATGTTAATGATAACCATTTTGGCAGGTCTGAGGTAATTCTTCATTGTCATTTTAATTTCCATCTCTCTGATGATTAGTGACTTTAAGCATTTTTCGTATGTCTCTTCGCCATCTGTATGTCTACTTTGAAGAAATATCTATTTAAGTCCTTTGCCCATTTTTAAAATAGGGTTGTCTTCCTTTTGTTAAGTTGTATGAGTTCTTCATATATTTAGAAAGTAACCCCTTATCAGATGTATAGTTGGTAATTATGTTCTCTCATATAGTGCAATCCATTTTCAGTTTTTTTGATGGTTTGCAGAAGCTTTTTATTTTGATTTAATCACGTGTGTTCATTTATTTATTTATTTATTTTTGTTTACCTTGCCCTAGGTTTTATATTGGCAAACATATTCCTATAAGAGATATCTGATGTTTTGCTGTCTTGGTTTCTTTTAGAATTTTATGGTTTCACATCTTACATTTAAGTATCTTATCCATTTTGAGTTTATTCTTGTGTATGGTGTAAGTTGGTGGTCTAGTTTACTTTTTTTGGGTATAACTGTACAATTTTCCCAAGACCATTTACTGAACAGACTATCCATACTCTATTGGAACCTCTTGCCTCATGGTTTTAACAATTGTAAAATGAATATAATCAGAATTATGCCAATAGAACAATTGTGAGGAATAATGTGATAATCCATGTAAACTTCATTATATGAAGCCTGAACATATAATAATCACCATAAATATTAGCTAGCATTATTTATTATTACTTTTATTACCTTACATAGGATGAAAAACACTTTTTTCTGTGAAAGGTCAGATAATAAATACTTTGGGTTTTACAGCCAAGAGCAATTTCAAAGAAATTATATAGGTGTTTATATAATAAGAAAGAAAAATAATTTCCATAAAATTCTATTGACATAATATTAAATACACTAATGATTAAGTATACTTTTTGATATTATAGGTCTACTAATTATAAAATTGTTTTTTTAAATAATATTTCAATGAATTAGGTTCCAAAGTTAGAATTCCCTATCATTAAATAAATTGCAAATATTTTGGAAGGGGAAAGTGGATGTTATTGGAAGCCTTAAAATCTACAACTATGGCACCCGCCAAACAGCTGCAAACCCCAGAACAACTGTATCCAATTGACAAAAATATGAGTAAAAACCAAGAGGAAATGAAGAAGAACCAAGAAGAAAGGAAAAATGACATCACTACTGTAAAACTCAATAGAAAACATCAAGAGTAGACTAGAAGAAACGAAGAACCACACCAATGAACTAGAAGACGTGGTAGGGAAAAATATCCAAGTAGAGCAGCTTCTAGAATAAAAATTAAAAAGCAGGAAGAGAGCCTAAGGGAAATTTGGGACAAAACTAAAAGGAACAACATCTGCATAATAAGGGTTCCAGAAGGAGAGGAAACTGAGCATGGAATAGAAAACCTGTTTGAAGAAATAATGGCAGAAAACTTCCCGGATATAGGGAAGTAAAAACTCACACAAATCCAAGAAGCTACAGAGTCATAAACAAAATGAACCCCAAAAGACCAAAGCCAAGACAAAATATAAGTAAATTGGCAAACACCAATTAAAGGTAAAAATCTTAAAAGTGGCCAGAGACAGAAAATTATCTGTAAAGGAACCCCCATCAGACTAGCGACTGATTTATCAACAGAAACTCATCAGGACAGAAGTGAATGGAATGAAATATACAAAGTCATATAAAGGAAGGGTCTGAATCCAAGTACACTGTATCCAGAAAGGCTATCATTCAAAATTGAAGGTGAAATCAGGAGCTTCACAAACAAAAAAGGACTAAGGGAATCTATTACCATCAAAACAGCAATGCAAGAAATGTTAAAGGGTCTGCTGTAAAAAAAAAAAAAAGAAAGAAAGAAAAGAAAAAGAAAGAAAGAAAGAAAGAAAGAAAGAAAGAAAGAAAGAAAGAAAGAAAGAAAGGAAGAAAAGGAATAGGAAGCAAAGAAGGAATACAGGGGTAAAGAATAACAATGTGGACAGATGAGTACCTATCAATAATAACTTTAAATGTAAATGGACTAAATGCTCCAATTAAAAGACATAGGGTAAAGGATTGCATTTTAATACCCCACTATGACAATTAGACAAATTCTCTAAACAAAATAATCAGGAAAGTAACATCAATACTTAATGACTCACTAGACCAGTTGGAATTAAATGACATCTTCAGAACATTTCACCCCAAAGGCACTGAATATGCATCTTCTCAAGAGCACATGCATCATTTCCAAAGATAGACCATATATTGGGTCATTGGCAAAGTCTCTTCAAATTCAAGAAGATAGAAATCATATCAAGCATTTTCTGAGATCACAGTGGCATAAAACTGGAAATCAACTACAGTAAAAACAATACAAAGAAATCAAACACATGGAAACTAAACAGCATGCTATTAAACAATGACTGGGTAACCAGAGAGATCAAGGAAGAAATAAAAAACATCATGGCAAAAAATGACCGTGACAACACAACAATACAAAATTTATGGGACACAGTGAAAGCAGTCTTGAGAGGGAAGTTTATAGCTCTACAAGCCTACTGAAAAAAAAAAAAACAACAACAACAGTAAACAATGGTAATAAATTACCTAATGCTACAAATGACAGAGCTAGAAAAAGAGCAAGAAGAAAAGCCCAGTGTAAGCAGAAGGAAGGAAATAGTAAAAATCAGAGCAGAGATAAATGACATAGAAACCAAAGACACAATCGAAAAGATCAACGAAACCAAGAGCTGGTTCTTTGGAAGGATAAACAAGATTGATGAACCTCTAGGAAGGCTCACTAAGAAGCAAAGAGAGTGGATCCAAATGAACAAAATCAGAAATGAAAAAGTTGAAATAACAACAAACCCCATCAAAATAGGATTGTTAACAAATACTATGAACAACTTTATTCCAACAAATAGACCAACCTGCAGGAAATGGACATATTCCTAGAAAAATATAACCTTTCAAAACTCAATCAGGAAGAATCTAAACATCTCAATAGGCCAATAACTATGGAAGAAATTGAACAGTCATCAAAAAGCTTTCAGCAAACAAAAGCCTGAGGCCAGAACGCTTCACAGGGGAGTTTTACCAAACATTCAAGGAAGAAATAAAACCTATTCTCCTCAGACTAATATAAAAAATTCAAGAAGAAGGAACACTTCCAAGTTCCTTCTATGAAGCCAGTATCACCCTAGAACCAAACCAGATGAAGACAACACAATGAAAGGAATTATAGGCCAATATCTCTCATTAAAATAGATGCCATATAGTCATCAAAATTCTACCAAAATTCTCAACAAAATTTGGATCCAGCTGTACATCAGAAAGATCATACAGCATGACCAAGTAGGATTTATCCCAGGAATGCAAGCATGGTAAAATATCCACAAATCAATACATGTGATAAATCACATAAACAAATTGAGAGATAAGAAAATCACATAATCATATCAATTGATGCAGCAAAAGCATTTGACAAAATCCAAAACCCTTTCTTGATAAAAACTCTCAGCAAAGTGTGAATAGAAGGAGCATACCTCAACATCATAAAAGCCATATATGATAAACACACAGCTAACATCATACTCAATGGGGAAAACTAAAAACATTTCCCCTAAGAACAGGAACAAGACAGGGATGCCCAGTCTCACCTCTCCTGTTCGACATCGTACAGGAAGTATTAGCTATTGCAATTAGACAAGAAGAAGAAATAAAAGGCATCCATATTGGAAAAGCAGAAGTAAAGCTGTCCTTATTTGCAGATGACATGATACTGTACATAAAAAACCCAAAGTATTCCATCCCAAAATTAATTGACTTAATATATGAATTTGGCAATGTAGCAGGATACAAAGTTAATGCCAAGAAATCTGTGGCATTTCTGTACGCTAATAGTGAAATTACAGAATGAGAGACTAAAAAAGCAATCCCATTTACCATCGCACCAAAAAAAAAAAAAA
>PVJN01048604.1:0-15543 GCA_004026805.1 Lasiurus borealis
ATTACTGTATCTTTAGAGTAAGACTTAAAATAAGATCATGTGGCTGAAACCGGTTTGGCTCAGTGGATAGAGTGTCGGCTTTCAGACTGAAAGGTCCCAGGTTCGATTCTGGACAAGGGTATGTATCTTAGTTGTGGGCACATCCCCAGTAGGGGGTGTGCAGGATGTGGCTGATCGATATCTCTCTCTCATCAATGTTCCTAATTATCTGTCCCTCTCCCTTCCTCTCTGTGAAAAATCTATAAAATATATTTTTTTAAAAAAATAAGGTCATGTGAGTCTTCCTACTTTGTTTTTCAAGGTTGTTCTGGATGGCTGTTCTTATAATACCCACAAGAGGGCACTATGGACCCTAATTTCTCACTAGGGTGCTGTTCTCCAAAGGTCTACAAAATGGCTCTATTGAGCATAAGCACTTACCAGAGTGCTATTCACAGACTGTCCCAAAGAAGGAAGATTAAAAATGTCCACAGAGTAAGTAGATGCTACACAGACAGGGTCCCAGGACCAAACTGGAATTACAACTGAATTATACAAAAATCATCCTGAACAATCCACTGAAGACTAGCTGCAGAACCACCATAACCAAGAATAGAAACTGGAGGCTTCATAGAGATTTGCAGGAAAGGCAGAGGCGCAAATGGCTGGCCAGACTCCCACAGAGAGCAGCTGAAGCTTAGCAGTATTTATAAGTTGCTCCACTCAGCTGTGGAGTCTGCCGCTGAAAATTCTGGTGTCTAATCCCCAAGCTGGGCCCCCCAGCAGAGAGCACCAGAATTTAGAAAGTTGCCCACAGAACATCAGGCTGTGCAAAGCAGCAGGGTTGCTGTCTGTCAGGGAGAGATGGCTGGAAATGCAGGCACCCTCTGAAAGGGCCAACATACAAAACTTTGTACGCAGACACTCACCTTGTGCTCCTATGGAGGCAGGGCAGAGTGGACTAGAGCTAGAAGCAGGGTTGAGACCTCTGTGGTTAGAGTTCAGAAAGCAAACACCGTGGCTTCCCATGCTGTCATTCCCTCACACTGAGGAGGCCATCTTTCTCAGGTAGACCTTTGCTCTGCGGTCAGTTCTTGCCTGAGGGGGAGACAGTTGTTCCATCTATGGGAAAACACCTTGCTCCATGGTATGGAGTTTCTGAGGCCCGTTAAGAGACTGAGAACAAGAATTAGCCTCCAGGCAGAAACAATTGCTCCACCCTATGGAAACCGTCTCACCACACTTGAGGACCATTATTACTTGAGGGCTACTTAAGAGTTAATCCAATCGGTCTGGAGGCAGAGACTGGTCTCTGGAGGCTTTGAATATTTGCCTGACCTCATTAGTACAATGTCCTGTACTAGAGGTTGAGAGGCATAATAGCTCTATCTAATACACAGTCACAAACCCAAACAGGCAGCCAAAATGGGCAAACAAAAAAACACCCCCCAAGTAGAAGAACAAGAGAACTCTCCAGAAGAACAGATAAATGAAATGGAGGTAAGGAATTTACCTGATATAGAGTTCAATATAATGATGGTAAAGATGCTCAACAGCATGAGACAAAATATAGTAACTATGAAAAGGAACAGTCAGAATTATAGGCTGACATAGCACTAACAAAGAACACATTAGAAGGAATACATAGCGGATTAGGAAATGCTGAGGATCAGATCAGTGTATTAGAAGACAGGGAGGAAAAAAAATCAATGAGAGAACCAAAAATAAAAAACAATTAAAATACAGAAGGACTGCTTAAGAGAGCTGTAGGACAGGGTTTTTTTCCACCCTAGACTTGCAATGTCTTTACTAGGGCGCTGTTCTGTAAATGCCCACATGTGCGTGGTATTGAACCTAATCCAATACTGGGGGGTTGTTCTCTGAAAGAAACAAAAGAAAGCACTATTGAGCCTAAACCCATACCTGTTCTCTGAATGACACAAGAAGGCCCTATTGAGCCTAATCCCTTATTAGGGTGCTGTTCTCTAAATCCCAACAAGAGGGCACCATTGAGCCTAATCCAATACTGGAGTGTTCTCTGAAAGATGGAAAGAGGGCACTATTGGGCCTAATCCCTTATAGAGTAGGGTTCTGAGAATGCCCAAGATAGGGTGCTATTGAGTCTAATCCTAACTATGGTGCTCTGAAAATGCACACAACAGGTGCTATAGAATCTAATCTTACTAGGGTGCAGTTGTGAGTATGCCCCAAAGAGGGCGTTAATGGGTCTTAAAAAAAAAGAAAGGAAAAAAGATGATTCTGGATATCTGGATCCCTTAAATTTCCATATGAATTTTAGGGTCATCTTGTCAATTTCTGCAAAAGAGGTAGCTGGGAGATTGTGTTGAATTTTTAGATAAATTTGGGATTTTGCTATCTTAATAATATCGTCTTCAAATCTTTCAACATTTATTTAAATCTTTAATTTCTTTCAATAATATTTTATAGCTTGTAGAGTGCACTTTTTGTTAAATTTTCCCTACATACAGCCAATTCTGATTATTTGCAGTATTCATAAGTTGCTACCAAGCCCAACCAGTATGGCTCAGTGATTGAGCGTTGATCCATGAACCAATAGGTCACCAGTTCAATTCCCAGTCAGGGCACACGCCCGAGACATAGGCTCAATCCTTAGTAGGGGTGTACAGGAGGCAACTGATGAATGTCTCTCTTTCCCAGCAATGTTTCTCTCTCTCCCTCTCCTTCCTCTCTCACTCTAAAAGAAATAACATATTTTAGGAAAATGAAGTTGCTAAAGGAATAACTTTAAAAAAATAAAGTTGCTACCAACATTGAATTAGACAGGACAGAACTACTGCTTCTATGGAAAATACAAAGTTAAATTCTTTTTTTTAAATTAATTTACTGTTAATCCTCACCGAGGACATTCTTCCACTGACCTTTTTTCTCTCTTTCATTTTTTATTTTTAGAGAGAGTGTGTAAGAGAGGGAAAGAGGGAGAGAAACAACATTAAATTCTTGTGAACCTCTGGTCACATTTTTGTCAGTCAAAATGCTATTTGTATTATATGTAGGTTTGTTTGCCAGAGTCCTTGTGAAACAAGTTGGTCTCAGCAGCTTTGAAAACCTGCTCTTCCACATTACCCCTTTCCTTTTCCTGTGTAACACTTAGCAGATACTGAAAAATTCCTCCACAGTCTCCTGATCTGCAGAGCCTGTCTCCCTGCAAGATTAACAAGTTAAGCCAGGAGGCTTGGTCTCTAATTCCAGCTCTCCTCATAACTAGCTGAAACTTTGGGCAAGTCACTTAGAATCTCTACTCTCACATTACAAAGAAAATAAGACAACATTCTGAGAACAGCACCTTAATAAAGAATTGGTTGCAATGGTGCTCTTTTTGTGGACATTCTGAAAACAGCACTCTAGTAGGTGAGGAGTTACAATAGGGCCCTCTTGTGGACATTTTTAGAACAGTACCATAGTAAGGATTAGTTGCAATAGTGCTCTTTTTCTTTTTATCATTTTAAATGTATTTTTTATTGTTGATAATATTACAGATATCTCCCATTCCCCCCCCTTTCCAACCTCTAATCACCCCCAGATCTTCACTACCCTATTGCCCATGTCCATGGGCTATGTATAGAAGTATATAAATGGATTAGTTGCAATAGTGCCATCTTGTGGACATTCTGAGAACCGCATGCTAGTAAGAGATTAGTTGCAATAGTGTCCTATTGTGTGGATAAGACTCTCATGGTTCCACCAACTCTAGAGTTCAGTATTTTAAAAAATATATATTTTATTGATTTTTTTACAGAGAGGAAGGGAGAGAGATAGTTAGAAACATCAATGAGAGAGAGAGATATCGATTAGCCGCCTCCTGCACGCCCCCTACTGGGGATGTGCCCACAACCAAGGTACATGCATGTGCTTGACTGGAATCGAACCTGGGACCTTTCAGTTTGCAGGCCAACACTCTACCCACTGAACCAAACTGGTTTTGGAGAGAGAGAGAGAGAGAGAGAGAGAGAGAGAGAGAGAGAGAGAGAGAGAGAGAGAGAGAGAACATATATATATATTTTTATCTGTATATAATTTTAAAGCCACAGTACCACCTTGTGGTCAAAGAGAAGAAGACATGCTGAGGAAAAGGATAGTAGACTGTCCAGCTATATCTGTATTTTGCTTATTTGAATAAATTTTCACATTTTCAAAAAATTTTCTTCCTAAACTGGCTACATAAAAGTGCAATAGCACACAGGTCATTATGTTTAAAATCATACCCTGCATAGAATCCCTTGTGTACATAAAACTCTTAACCCTCGAATAGTTATTAATCAGGATAATGCTCTGGTAAAAACAAAAACAAAAAAACCCACCCTATTTGACAATTACAATTATCCAATATAATATTCTAATTATTCCAAAAATTTCACTATATTAAAATAATTATTCATACATTCTTGAGCAAGAAAATAAATGGTAGTATTCAATTAAAACTCCCAAAATAAAATAAGTATCTAGGGAATTCATACGTATAAAACACATAGTTGAATGAATGAATAAATGAATAATACAGGAAAAGAGACAGCTCTTCTTTACAAAACAATTCCAATTAATAAATGTAAAAGGAATAAGAGAAATAAAATACCACCATTAGATCACCATTGTAATAATTGTTACAGGCAAGATCCAGCTCTGTACACTAAAATTATACTGTATAGACAAAATTTTGAGAACAAGATAATTTTATAGACTCAGAATATCTTCCCCATTTTATTAATTACAAAGGGAAAGGCAGTAACTTTATAGTGGATAAATCTAGCAGACATCACTTAATAAAATGAGCAAGGTTAATATGACTAGGAATAAGGCATCTTGACATTATGTACTTTTTAATATGACATTTTTTGTTAAGGCAAACTAGATTTGAAGAAAAAAAATTCTATACAACTTTTCTCTATGATATTAGAAATAGCCTTTTGCTCTTCTTTTTGCATTTATTTTTTGATAGGCATTAAGCTATGGGAAACTTATTAGATAGCAACTGTAAGACAATTAAAATGTATTTAGCCATAACTGGTTTGGCTCAATAGATAGAGCATAAGCCTGTGGACTCAGAGGTCCCGGGTTCGATTCCAGTAGGAAGTGTGCAGAAAGCAGCTGACCGATGTTTCTTTCTCATGGATGTTTCTAACTCTCTGTCCCACTCCCCTCCTCTCTGTAAAAATTCAATAAAAATATATTTTTTAAAAAATGTATTTAGCTGAAACTGGTTTGGCTCAGTGGATAGAGCGTTGGCCTGGGGACTGAAAGGCCCCAAGTTCGATTCCGGTTAAGAGCATGTACATTGGCTGCAGGCACATCCCCAGTAGGGGCCGTGCAGGAGGCAGCTGATCGATGTCTCTCATCGTTGTTTCTGACTTTCAATTCCTTTCCCTTCCTCTCTGTGAAAAATCACTAAAATATATCTTAAAAAATATATTTAACTTCCATAGATATCTCCTGGAAATATGGGTTAATAAGGAAAAGAGGACCACTCTGAATATCTATTAGCATCTACACTAAACTCTAATTTCAATAAAATTAACAGAAATGTTTGAAATTCACTATATATGTAAGGAGGTAGAAAATATTTAAATCCCTTTTTGATGAAAGGCAAGGAATTTCTTGGCATCTTGATGAAGCTACCTTGAACCAGTTTCCTTAAAAATCAAAGACAATAATAATGTCGGATTTATGTCTAAGAGTAGCAAAAGCTGCAACCAAAGAGAAAACAACAGAGAATACATTTTGTTTTCAAATATCCGTGAAACACACGAGCACTGATAGTCTATTGGGTCAAAGAGAAAAATAGGAATTTCACAAGGTAGAAATATTATATTTTGTGGTTACAATGTAATAAAGATAGAAATTAATAATCAAATCAGGAAAAAAAAGTCTCATTGTCCTGGAGATTAAAAAATTATCTTAAATGACAGCTTGATTCAAAGG
This sequence comes from Lasiurus borealis, assembly GCA_004026805.1. Lineage (NCBI taxonomy): Eukaryota > Metazoa > Chordata > Mammalia > Chiroptera > Vespertilionidae > Lasiurus > Lasiurus borealis. The sequence continues at coordinate 5,935 of PVJN01048604.1, forward strand.
GGAAAGGCCAACCAAACTCAAACCTTATGAGATGAAACAAAGCGTAAGAGCAAGTGCAGCCTCTCGGCATCGGTATGTAAATTAGAGAAGGGGCCCCTTCTTTGCATAGAAAACAGGCCTCGGCTGCTGAACCTGTGGAGAGTGGGTCATAGGGCGGAGGCTCTGACCCGACTGCCTGGAAGGCGAGCATGAGGCTCAGGGAAACTTAAGCAAAATGAGCTGGTAACTGTAAAAGGAAAAAAAAAAATTTTTTTTTTTCCTCTAAAGAAATAAAAGGGGGAGTGAAAGCAAAGACTGAAAGCAAACTTCTAGTTACTAAAGTCCTTCCGAGTAAGATTTATGAAGGCCAAGAAGTCTCACTTAAGGAATAAATGTTCTCTGATTGAACTCAGTGTTCTCAAGGTCACTTCCGTTACTTTTCTATAACCCACGATAGGATCTTAGCTATGTGAAATGCTTAAAAGATGCCATTTTAACAAGTTCTTTCTGAAGAGTAATAATTAAAAACTGTTATATCACCTGATGTAAAAGACGCAGGGGCAAGCTTACTAAGCCCGTCTTGAAGGATTCCTGTATTCGAAGCTAAGAAGAGTCCCAATGAGTACGTGTGCTGTCGAGAACCATTCAAATGCTCTCTTCTTACTGCAGTAGAATATTTTGGAGTGGACTGATTTCTGACATTCCCCTAAAATCACCAAAAAGAAAAAAAAAAGTGCAGCACTTTTGGGGAGGGTCTGTTTTGCAAGGATGATGTTCTTTTGTAGAAGCATCTCTCCTTGAGTGGAAGCAAGAAGGGCTCCAGGTGCTTCCGAAGGAATGGGGGGGGGGGGGATCTCACCGGGCAGGACTTCTCTCAGCCGTGCACTCAGGTGGCGGGGAAATCCACTGCCATTAAGGTTGTGGTTGTGGGTGGTGGGAATGAGGGAGAAGAGTCACTAAATGCAGTTAGCAGGAGATGAATGAAAACCTAGAGATCTCTCTGCGGTGAGGCATAGGATTAGCTCCAGGGTGATTCTGACACATGAGTCACTGGGGAGGGGTAAAGAGGCTTCAATTGTGACACAAAGGAAACAGAAGCTGGGGATAGGCCACGAGGGTGCAGTGACAGAATAAAGACCTGGTTGCTAGGGTCAGGGAATAAATGCCCGAAGCCTGGAGGAGGCGAGATGGGGCCCTAGGTCCTTTCCAGTCCCCTCTCCCACCCGCCCTCCCCCCTAGGTTGTCTGAGATGTCACCTTCCACCTAACATCATCTACCTGGTGTGAGACTTTAACTCTGGTCTCTGACTTCTGCTTAGCTCCACATTCTCTAACCATTTGTGTAGAGGACCATCACCTTCCTGGAATCTCTCGGGGTGTCTTCTCTGCTCGCGCCCCGCTCACCAGCCCTATTAACTCAGCCAGGATGGAATTGGCCTGCCTCTCCAAAACTCCTAAACCTTCTCCCAAACTCGATCGAGACACTTTGGGCCCGAAGACTGTCGTTGCCTTACTTGAAATAGAATCACTTCCCCCTGTCTCCTGGAGTTCTCGCTCTTCCTTACATAGTAGTTGCCATCGAGAAACCAAACAACAGGCTTCAAAGAAGTGTGAAAAGTTATTAAAAGACATTAAAGAGACTCTTAAAAACATGAAAAGTTGCGAAAAGAAGGCTGCAAAAAACAAAGAATCCTCTGAGGACACCGATATCTTTGAGCAGCTGTCAGAACTTAAAGAAAAAGTCAGAGGACTCGATAAAATAAATAAAGTGCTGCTGAAAAGGCTGCTTTTCAAAGAGCAGAGTGCGAAGAAGCAGATGATGATATTGGAACACCAGAGCTCGAACGACTCAGTACAAGGCTTGGCCAAGGATGAGGTAAAGCATTCCGAAGAAGGAAGAGATACCAATGACACGCAACAGAAGAAAGAAAATACCAAACTTAAGAACAACATGGAGCAGTTATTACAGGAGGCGGAACACTGGAGCGCGCAGCACGCTGAGCTGAGTGAGCTAATGAAGTCGTACCAGAAATCTCAGCACAACTTAAGGGCAACTTACGAACGTAACGGAATCCGTTTCCTAATGCGACCGCATAACACGTGGACTAATTATGAGCTGGAGACACAGATGAGAAAACTGAACCATAACACGCACTCCTTGCATGTGATTACAGCTTTGCTGGAGAACGAATGCCAGATCCTGAGGCACAGAGTCGAACTTCTCAAGGAACTCTATCGCCAGAAAGAGGCAGCTCTGCGAAGGAAGCCGGTCCAGGCAAGCTGTGAACAGGACAGGAAGGCAGGGAGGTATAAGCAGAATATGCAAGACATGGATGTTACCTTCCAGATCAGAGACAGATTTTATAGAAACCTGGATTCTTGTTGTAATAAGAAAGCTCGTAACAACAGACTCAATCGTTGTCTTGCAAGAGCTCTTCGGAGAAAGAAGAGGCCAGTCAGCAGGCTAAGATAGAAACTACCAAAAGCAGAAGAAAAGACAATTCTTAAAAAAACTCCAAGACATCCAACTCCAGGCATCATCAATCACCAACCCTAAGGTAGATCTGCTGGTTCAACCAAGAAAAACCTATGGAACAACAAGATGAACACTTTATTTATTACCTCAGTGGTTACACAAGTTTGGTCTTTCAGGACCATTGGTGTCAACATCAAGTTCCTAACTTGTCATCTTTACAACCAGCTTGTTTTTGTTGTTATTAGATAGAGATCCTATGACGCTTTAACCAAAGTAAAAATCGAAATAAAAACCAGAACAAAGAAAAGGTTTTTTTTTTCTTCTTTTTTAATCATTACCTGGGATGAGGGTGGGGTGCTGAGGGAAAAACTTTGTAACACTTTTTTTTTTTAAATCTTTATTATTCAGATTATTACATTTGTTTCTCTTTTTTTCCCCTCCATAGCTCCCCTCCACCCAGCTCCCACCCTTCCCTCTGCCCTTATCTCCCTCCCATTGACCTCATCCATAGGTGTATGATTTTTGTCCAGTCTCTCCCTGTACATCACTTACCCCTTTCCCCCTGAGAATTACCAGTCCACTCCCTTTCTGTGCTCCTGATTCTATTGTATTCACCAGTTTATTCTGTTGACCAAATTTTTAATTCACTTAATTTTTAGATTCACTTGTTGATAGATATGTATTTGTTGTTCATAATTTTTTGTCTTTTACCATTTTCTTCTTCCTCTTCTAAAAGCATTTAATATAATACTGGTTTGGAGTTGATGAACTCCTTTAGCTTTTTCTTCTGTGAAGCTCTTTATCTGCCCTTCAATTCTGAATGATAGCTTTGCTGGATAGAGTATTCTTGGTTGTAGGTTCTTGCTATTCATCATGTTGAATATTTCTTGCCACTCCCGTCTGGCCTGCATTGTTTCTGTTGAGAAATCAGCTGACAGTCGGATGGGTGCTCCCTTATAGGTAACTAACGGTTTTTCTCTTGCTGCTTTTAATATTCTCTCTTTGTCTTTTGCTCTTGATATTTTAATTATGATGTGTCTTGGTGTAATCCTCTTTGGATTCCTTTTATATGGGGTTCTGTGTACTTCCTGGACTTGTGAGTCTATTTCTTTCACCAGGTAGGGGAAGTTTTCAGTCATTATTTCTTTAAATAGGTTTTCAGTATCTTGCTCTCTCTCTTCTTCTGGCACCCACACAATTCTGAAGTTGGTACCCTTGAAGCTGTCCCAGAGGCTCCTTACATTATCTTCACATTTTTGGATTCTTTTCTCTTCTTGCTTTTCCAGCTGAGTGTTTTCTGCTTCTTTATATTTCAAATTTTTGACGTGATTCTTGCCTTTCTCTAGTCTGCTGTTAGGACTCTGTATAATATTTTTTATTTCAGTCAGTGTATGTTTAATTTCTATTTGGTCCTTTATCATCTCTAGTTGGTCCTTTTCCATCTCTAGTTGGATCTTTTGCATCTCTAGCTTCTGTTGAGCTTGGGATGGGTGGAGTCTCAGGGCTTAAGGGACCACCTTGTCTTCCAATTGGGCCCGCCCTCCACGGCCCTTGAGTCTCATATGACTGGGTAATCGCTGGAGAGGTCCCAGTGCGTGCATGAGCTCTTGCCGTGCCTCTAGACTGCTGCCCCTCCGGCTCTTTTGTGCTATGGGACCACACGAGTCTGGGTCCCCAGGGTTTTGCCAGAAACTGGGGTTTAGTGAAGTTAGAAGTGGCACAGTTGGGAGGATCTGTCTCCCACCCACTCGTGAAAGCCAGCGACACAATTAGCAATCTGTCCTCTGTGGCGGCACAGTGCCATGCACACCACTAGACCTCTGATCTTTTACGACTCCCCTAAATTTCCGTGCACTTCTCCCCTTTCACAGTCCAAACTCCCCCCTGTTTGAGTTTCGGCTAGGTCAGGGGTTTAGTGTTGTAGGATAAGGAGTTCAATGCCTTTCAGAGTCTCCATCTCCCTCCCGCCAGAGAAAGCCAGCCAGGTACTTCGGCACCCACTCTCTCAGCGCTTGCGTCTCCGTACCTCAGCTTTTTGCAGCTCCTCTGGGTCTTCATGAGCCCCTCTCTTTCCTTCTAGTTGTAGAATTTCCACTCAGCCAGCTTTCCTGTAGTTCTGGACGCTGTCCGTTCTGTCTTTTAGTTGTAGTTTTGAAATGGTTGTGCGAGGCAGCAGTGTAGGTGTTTACCTATGCCGCCATCTTGGATTCCTTGTAACACTTTAATAATGAATTTTTAAAGCCTATTTTGTAAATGCATTTCCTTTTTTGCTTTCATCCATTGAAGTATGGTAAGTACTTGAGTTAAAAAAAAATGCTGACAAAACACCCCTCCAGTTTTTCTCTTATAAATTTCTCCATCTCCTCAATCTACTTTTCCCCAACATTCCTCTCACCTAGTGAAGGTAGACATACCAGGCAGAAGAGGGCCCTGGGGAAGGTCACCTGGGCTTGTTTAGAATACATGTAGATCTGGACTTTGTTCTGCAGAGAAGTGCCTTCTGTGCCTTCAGGTGGGGGCAATAGAATTAGCCGAGGCAGGAAGCAGTATCTTCTGTTAAGGGAGCTGGACTTCTAGTTCTAGAAACTATGGAGCAGATGCATTTCTCTCTCTTCCTCCCATTAAGCAAGCGAAAAACCCTGAACATATGTGTAAGATGGACACAAGACTCTGAAAGATGGCGAGAAGGTGGGAGACTTTGCTGTGACCCTGGATTTAAGGAACAGCATGGTGTTGAGTTCCCAGGGTTTTCTTTTTGTCTCTTTTATATCCCGAAGGGAGTGCTTGAGCAGCCCACAACCCAGAAATGCCAATTCATTGAGACAAAATATCCCCGCCCCCCAGAGCCTGCTTTTTCTTGCCAATGGAGGAGAAAAGGGACAGAATGGCCAGACAAATCTTTGAACATAAGCTGTCCTGCTCTACCTCAACTGCAAGGAAAATGCCATGCCTCCATCCTCACCCCCATTATCAAATACTTAGTGGAGAGCCTACACTTTCACCACTGCCTGGAGGTAAGGAGGCTCTCCTCCCCTTTCTTCGGGGATGGATGGTGCAGAGGAGACAGGAGCGGGGGAGGGAGGGCTGACGTTCTATCACAAATTGATGGTAACAAGGTACTCCTCCCCAACTCCCTTCCCCCAGTAGGGTGGAATGTCAGTGGAGACCACCTGGATAGCCTAGATTTCTATTAAACACCCCTCCCCCCCGCCTCACTCCTGCTGACAAAGCATCCGAGGAAGCCTGATAAAACAGAAGATTTAAATAAGACGCAGGGTTTCATAACATAATGCCCAGATGTCTAGGATACATAGACAAAGATTATAATCATACTAATAAAATCTCAATTTGAATGAGAAAAGATAACAGATGCCAACAATGGCATGACACAGATGTTGGAATGATATGCCAAGGATTTTTTAAAGCAGTCAGAAAAACTGGCTCTCCAAATTTCATAAAAGGCATAAGCCAACAGATTCAAGAAACTGAGTGAACTTTAAAAATTATAAATTCAAAGAAGTTCAAGGCACTTATGATCAAACTTCTGAAACCTACAAAGTAAAATTCTTGAAAGCAGAAAAGATTCATCAGATGTAAAGGAACAATGACCCGAATACCACAAATTTCTCATCAGAAATCATGGAGGCCAGAAAGAAATGGACATTTTTCAAGGACTGAAAATGATGTTAACCCAGAATTGTTTACCCAGTGAAAATATCTTTTAGGAATGAAGGTGAAATCAATATAGTCTCAGATAGAAGAAAACTGAGAGAATTTGTCACTATGTATTTTTTGGGAGAGCCCGTTTGGTTGCATAACTAATGTTCATTTTTCCCCCCTTCAAAAAAATGAGTGATCCCTTTAGCCTCAGACCTTGCCCTATTACATGTCCAAGTAAGAGTTTTAAATAGGAGGTGCTTAAATGAACAAGATGAGAAAAATTGCTAAACAAAGCAGTCACTCCTTGCAGTTTAGCTTGTTGGTAGGCATTACCTGAACAAATTCTGTCAGTGTAATTTATCTGTCAAATGTTAAAGGGCTAACTCTCCAATTCCTAAACTGTGCACTGAGTCTGCCTGGGTACAACAATAAATTCACAAGGGAACTGCAGAATTTTTTAAAAAATTTTAAAGAAGCACAGCAATGTGCAACACTTGTTGCACACAACCCAAACTCAAGGTAGTCATAATTTTGTCGTGAATTAGATTGTATATAGTACCAATCCAGAAGTGAAATTTCCAATGTTAAGAACTCAGTCACAGGTCACATCTATTTGAAAGTAACTGGGAAATAAGGATTTTAGCATGGCAACCATGTTGCCCAGGAAGAGACAGAACTGATTTTGGAACACTGTGAAATGTAGAGAAAATATTTGTGTATTTCTGCACAGTTAGGGCTTTTTGAACACATTTTATAGTAACTTGAGACCCTGGATTAAAAGCAAGCTCTAGAAGATAATTTACAATTATATAGATAATGAGAACTCAAAAGTCTTACCTAACTTTGGAGATGATTGTTTACATTTAAAGTTGGGTTGAGGATGGGACTTTGGAGATGTCTCTGGGTTGTAAAGCTGGTGAAACTGGACTTGCCCGGTCCTTGGAGAGATTTATAAAAAGGTTAGAATGAGGACCCAGGATTCTTTTTTCTTTTTTTTTAAGGAGCTTTGAAAGTGTGATGAAATTACGGATTTTTTAAAAAAGTATATTTTATTGATTTTTTACAGAGAGGAAGGGAGAGGGATAGAGAGTTAGAAACATCGATGAAAGAGAAACATCTATCAGCTGCCTCCTGCACACCCCCTACTGGGAATGTGCCCACAACCAAGGTACATGCCCTTGACTGGAATTGAAACTAGGACCTTTCAGTCCGCAGGCCAATGCTCTATCCACAGAGCCAAACGAGTTTTGGCCCCAGGATTCTTTATATATTGTCTTGAAAGAGCAGAGGTGTTTTCTTTTTCTTTTCCTTTTAGCTGGGGAGAACAGTTGCCTTTCTTTTCTCCATAAATGCCTACATTTTTCTTAGTAGTCTTCATTTATAGTACACATGCAGTTGCATGTAGGGTGAAAAATACTTCTCATAGCCTCTCTACAGGGGTAGGAATTAGAACAACAGGAACCAGCACTATTATCATTATTATTAGTGGCCTGGTGCACAGGTCCGTGCACATTGAAAAGAAATATTTTAACATCACTATTAGCCCTTTCTCTATAATAGAAATGTCAGAGATGAAAGAAAATTAGTAAAATATATATGAAAATAATATATAAATTGATTAATAAACAATAACAACATGATATAAGAACAACAAAGATATCTAAAAACAAAAACATGATATAAAAACAACATTGGTAAAAACAATGACTGATAAATTGATCGAACTTATTCTAATATCTCCTTGTATACCACATTATGAGTAAAAACACTTTCAGAATGCTTGACTAATTTCCCTTGTGATGAAGTATTTACAACTTTAACTTTAACATCACACGTTCTTCCAACTTGAGAGAAAGCAACATATAACTGACCATGTCCAAAAACGGGTTCAGGTAGAAAAATTCCTAATCTGTTTAGAGTTTGTCCTTGTGATTTATATATTAACTAGAGGCCCAGTGCATGAATTCATGCATGGGTGGGGTCCCTCTGGGTGGCCTTCAGGGATTGGGAAACCCACAGTCCAGCACTGCCTGCAGCTCCTACCTGCTGCACTCCTCACCCCGGCCCCACTGTGCCTGCTGCAGGCTCTTGCCCAAATTAATCCTGATAGGGAGAGGCTCACGCTGCCAGAGCAGCACTCGCCAGCCATGAGCCTTGCGTCTGGCATCCCCCCAAGGAGAGTGGCCTGCAGAATCGGGCAGAAACCAGCTCTCGACATCCCTTAAGGGGTCCTGGATTGCAAGAGGGCACAGGCCAGGCTGAGGTACCCCACGGTGCACGATGGGGCTGGGGAGGGACTGTGGGAAGGCTCCAGGGTATGTCCGGCCCATCTTGCTCAGTCCTGATTGGCCGGACCCCAGCAGTAAGCTAACCAATTAGCCAGAGCATCTGCCTCTGGTGGTCAGTGTACGTCAGAGTGAGCAGTTGAGCAGCCTTAGCATAATATTAGCATATTATGCTTTGATTGGTTGTTCAGTTGTTCTGCTGTTTGGTCTATTTACATATTACCTTTTTATTATATAGGATAGTCATCGCAAATGCTGGTATCATAGGAAATGGTCTTCAAATTAATTAATTAAATTTATTTTATTTTTAAAAAATATATATTTTATTGATTTTTTACAGAGCGGAAGGGAGAGAGATAGAGAGTTAGAAACATCAGTCAGCTGCCTCCTGCATACTCCCTACTGGGGATGTGCCCACAACCAAGGTACATGCCCCTAACCAGAATCGAACCTGGGACCCCTCAGTCCGCAGGCCGATGCTCTATCCACTGAGCCAAATCAGCTTCGGCCTTCAAATTAATTTAAATGGGATGCCAGTGTCAGATGGGGACAAATCAATTCTTGGAATCAGAACAACCTCTCCTTCTGCAGATCCTGTTAATACTTTAACTTTGATTATGTTAGGTTACAATCTTTTGATAACAAATCTAGTACCATTACAAATATCCCATTTACTGTTAAGATTTCTCTTATTTGTGTATTTGTAAAAATTAACAATTCATTTTGCATTTTTCTTTTCTTTTCTTTTTTTTTCAAGCGATAATAGTCATTTATTTGTGAAATGATAGGTTAGAGTAGTGGTTCTCAACCTTTCTAATGCCGTGACCCTTTAATACAATTCCTCATGTTGTGGTGACCCCCAATCATAAAATTATTTTCTTTTTTTTTTAAATTAAATCTTTATTATTCAGATTATTACATTTGTTTCTCTTTTTTCCCCTCCCTAGCTCCTCTCCACCCAGCTCCCACCCCTCCCTCTGCCCTTAGCTCCCTCCCATTGATCTCATCCATAGGTTTATGATTTTTGTCCAGTCTCTCCCTGTACAACCCTCACCCCTTTCCCCCTAAGAATTAACAGTCCACTCCCTTTCTGTGCTCCTGATTCTATTATATTCACCAGTTTATTCTGTTGATCAAATTTTTAATTCACTTAATTTTTAGATTCACTTGTTGATAGATATGTATTTGTTCATAATTTTTTGGCTTTTAC
>PVJN01048605.1:0-15543 GCA_004026805.1 Lasiurus borealis
CAAAGGGCGCCCGCGCCGCCTCGCCTCCACGCCGCTTCTTCCCCCCCCCCCCCACCGCCTCCTTCCTTTCTCTTTCTCTCCTTCTCAGGAACCCCTCGGCGGAACCCCGGGAGGAGGCCGCGGGGAGCCCTCTCCTACCGCGCTGAAGTCCAGCAGGTCGCTCAGCTCCTTGTCGGTCCCGATCGCGGCCATGCGCTGCTGCTGAGGATTCATCTTGGGCCACTTCTAGCAGGTCCTAAGGCGGAGGAAGGGAACCGGGGAAACCGGGCTCAGCGGGCGGCCACCGAGGGGAGACGGCGCGGGGTTCGGGGTGGGGGGAGAGCAGGAGCGCGGGACGGACTCGCGACACCCAACTCGGTTCCCGCGCCGCGCGGGCAGGGGGTGGGGGGGCGGGAGAGCCGGGAGCCCGCGCCCGGTCCGTGACTCCACGCGTCCCGCGGCGCGGCGCGGCCCGGGAGCCACACGCAGCGGCGCCCGCAACTCACCGCCTCTGTCCCGCAAGTTTCCGGACCGGCCCCCGTTTCCCTCCGCGGCGGCGCCCCCCGGCCCCGCGCCGCCGCTCGGCCGCCGCCGCCGCCGCCGGGAGCTCGGCGCACGGGGCCGGCCCGGGCGGGGGTCTCGGGGAGCGGGTGAGAGGGGCGGCCAGGCGGCCGGGCGGCGGCGGCGGGAGAGATGCGAAGTGACTCTCGGGCTCGGCAACAATAGGACTGACAAGTTGCAGGGAACCGCGCCGCTCGCAGGCCCGCGTCCACGGCCGCCGCCGCCGCCGCCCGGACCTCCGCGGCGGGCCCCGGGGGGTCGCCAGGCGCCCCGCAGGCGTCCGAGGGGGCGTTGGGGGAAAGAAAACAGAAACACCGACAACTCAGTCCCGCTCTCGCCCGGCGTCCTCCTCCCTCCCCGGCTCGGCCTCCTCCCACTTGGGCTGCCCGGCCCCGCGGCCGGCCGGCCCCGGACCTGCCGAACAATGAGGCGGGCTCGGCGGCCGGAGCAGCCCGCTCGCCCCGGCGCCCCGAGCCCGAGCCCGAGCCCAGGACCGAGCAGGGACGCACAGGCCGAGCGCGCCGCCCGCGGGCCTCGCCGCCCGCGACTCTCGCCTCCGCCCCCACTCCGCTCCCCAACTTGGAGGGGGACCCCCCGGGCTCGCTCGGTACAAAGGGGCACGGAGTTGGGGCGCCGGCCGGGGAACGCCTCCGCTCCGAGGCAGGGGACGCGGCGGCGCCCCGCCGCCCCGCCACGGCGCCCCCCTCCCCGCTCGCCTGCCCTCAATTACCTGCCGCCCCGTCTCCGCATCCAACCAACCCCGATTAAAGTTCACTTGGGCCGGCGGAGCGGGCTCCGGCTTCCCCCTGGCACCGCCCGGCGGCTCGGGTCCCTTTGCCCCGCGCGAGCTCTCGAATCCGGGCGGGGGGAAGGCGGCTCTCGGGCCTGGCCGCCCCTTCCTCCCGGGGCGGGCTGGCGGTCCCCCCGAATAGAACTTGTGGGTCTCCTCAGGCGGACATTTTTTTCGCTGAAGCGGCCTCAGCACTGCGCTCGCCTGGGCTCCGGATCCCTCCGCGCCGGGAAGAGCTCGGCTTAACCCCTTCGTCGCCGGCCCGCTCCCGCCGCCCGCTCCCGCCCGCCGCCCGCCCGCGCCGCCGCTCCGAGGAAGTGGGGCCGGCGGGGAGGGGGCGGGGAGGAGCCGGCGGGAACGGGGAGGGGCGGCCGCGGGCCGGTGGACAAAGCCCGCGGCGGGGCGAGGCGGGGGCCGGAGCCGGGCGGGCGGGCGGGGAGGGGCGGGCGCCGCGCGCAGGTACCCCGCGTAGCAGGGCCGGCCCGCCCGCCCGCTCGCCCGCCCGCTCGCCCGCCCGCCCGCTGAGGACGCCGCCTCCGGGCCCCCGGGAGCGGGACGGCGGGCCCCGCGGCGCCGGCTCCAGCTGGCCCCGCGCCGGCCGCGGGCCCCGACGCGGAGCAGCGAGGACGCCCCTGCGGGCCCATCTGGATGCGCTGCGCGGGCCGCCAGCCCGAGGACGCGGAGCCGGAGGCTGCCGTCCCGGAGCGAGCGGCGGCGGCGGGGCCCGGAGAGCCAACCAGCCCCGGGAAGGCTGCGCCCCGCTGGGCGCGGGGGGTGCGTGCGCGGGGAAGGGACACCCGGCCGCCTCGGTCCGCACGGGGAGGAGGAGGAGGAGGAGGAGGAGGTGCGGTGGGTCAGACGTGCTGCGGAGCGGGAGGCAGAGCGGGCAAAACCTCCCTCGAACCCGCGCACAAAGCTGCGTGGGCTGCGGGTCCCCAAATGCTCCCCTCGCTCAAGCCCCCACGTCTGCAGCCGTCTCTGCCCCCACCCGGACCCCGTTCCGGGCCACCGGACTGCGCCGCGGGACGAGCTCTTGGAAACGGACCAAAATCAGCCCCTTCGTCTGACCCAGGGAGACTCTGTCGCGCAGGCAACTCTCTTGGCGCAAGTTCTCAACTTGGCCTTAAAGAATCCCCCACACACACACGGAATAGAAGACAAAATAACTAAACCTCCATTCCTTGCGGTTCGGAGATGGAAAGTAAGGTTCTTTCTCTCATGGCAGCCAGTGTGTTCACTCTTTTGGGGGCGGTGAGTGCAGTGAAGACTACTAGTCAGAGCCAGGGAGGAGAGACACCGAAGAAAAGGAGGCATCCAGAGTAACAAATGGAAGGAAGCGGCCAACACCTTGAGGGTAACAGCCACGACAGAGAGCCTGCTGCGGAGGCCAGACTTACAGGGAGGAAGCAAAGGAGGGAGATTCCCTGCAAATATGCAGTTACCGGTTACTTGATTACAACCGGAGCTGTCCAGCGGGAGAAGGCAATTGTAGCTTGGGGTAGGGATTTCCATGACGTCAATGGCGACACCCTGGACCTTGTGCCAGGTCCAGTAGCAACCTCCCCTATATCCACTCCTCCTTACCTAGGTAAACACCCGCGTCTCCCCCCCTCCCCTCTCCACTTCTTAGGGTCACATCCCTGCCCTGGCTGGGTACTGGAGTCTATGGTTCCAGGATAAGCAAGTTAGCATAAACCCAACTAACATAAACCAGCATGTGCAACATTCCCTGCTACAGTTTTTGGTCAGCAAGGGGCATCATACAGTTGGGGCCACTGAGAAGAACAATCTGCTGGGGACTTCTGGGAAAGTTTTTATGTCTGTTTTATATTCCAAGACAGCTTCAAGAGGCAACCTCCATGTACTCAAAAGTCAAGGTTTCATAAAAGCTCACAAATGGAAGGCATGTTACCAGAATGTTCTATGGGGGCAGAGTGGGGGGGTGGTCCCAGAATCCTAGACTGTGGTCAGCCATCTCCCGTCCACAAGGTCCAGCCAGGTTAAAGTAAAGCAGGTATGGGGAAAGCATAGGCAGAAAGAAATGTGATCACTGATTAGGTTTTCAAGCCTTTAATCAAACAGCTTCTGAACCCAGGTCTCTCTTCATCGATTAAACCAACAGGATTGGAGTTTTCTGCTATTTGTAACCTATTGTGTATATATGGCTATTCATCAGATGGGAAGTCTGACAAACTATTAAGGCCCCATTCTAGGGGTAAGATTCAGTGGCTCAGAGAAGTCTTGAGAAATAGGGAAAGTATATAATCCCAACGGAAAGATTTAAGCTCTTTTCAAGAGAAAAGGAAAGCCAATTTCTTCTCATCCTTCTCATACAACTAATTTGCAGAAAGTAATAGCTGTCTGCCCACACCCTCAGTCATAGAACTCCCTCACTCCTTTCAGGGACTGAATAGTGAACTTTTCATAACTATATGGGCCATATCATTTTATACTTTATTTTCCTCAAAGAGTTTGTATACTCCTTGAGGGCTGGGACTGCCATGCAGCTGTCTGTACCATGCACTTAACATAGTGCCCAGTGCATAATAAACACGTTATTTAGTTAGTTAGTTGTTAAATATATCCTTACCCAAGGATATATTTCCATTGATTTTTAGGGAGATGGATGAAAGAGGGAAAGACAGAAACATCGATGTGAGAGAAACATTGATTGGTTGCCCCCTGCACAAGCCCTGACCAGAATCCAACCCAGGACCCTTTGCTCCAGATGCTCTATCCACTGAGTCAAACTGGCAAGAGCCATAATAAACACCATTTGACACTATAACATGATTCTTTTTTAATCCTGGAATATTATCTTTGCATGTATAAATAGGGGAATATCATTCCTACCAATCTTACAATGTTCCTGATAGATTTTAAAGAGTGTAAAACTGAAATTTTGTGTCATTTGTGACTTATTTCTGGGCCTTTGCTGACCTTGCTACATAGAGCCAGAAGGCTTTATTGAAAAGCTCAGAGAAAAACAACCAGTAAAACAATTCAGGGATGATTAATAGAACTGTTTCTATAGAGTACATTAGTCAATATCAACAAATCATCATTGAAATCTATTTAATGAACATTTCTTACGTTCAAGGCATAGTACTAAATGCTGTAACAATGGGTTTCAAACCCACCCTACCCTCAAGAAAGTTATAATCTGATAGATTTTAGTCCATTCACCTTAGTCTACTATTGGGCAGACATGGGAGTTCTGTCATCATTGTTTCAGTCATTACTTTCTAAGAAGTCCCCTCATCCCCTACTCTCCACTAGAAAATAAACATAGTTTTATCAGGGAGACCTGAGTCACCCAGAAAAACCTTTACAGGCAAAAGGGAAAACAGCCAAAGCAATGTGCTTTGCTTCCTTATGCGATTTGGCTAGACCTTGATCTCTTGTTTAGAAGGCAAGTATTCCAGAAAGCTCAGAGAAAGAGTTGTTGGAAGCAAAAACAGAATAGAGCTTATCAAGTGAAGTGGCAATTGCTATCTAATTGAAGTGACTGGCCTCCTAGTATTATCCGAAGTAGATGGCCAATGTGCTCCTTGTAGCTCACTGTTCCTTTGGAGAACAGCTAGGAGTCCATGTTTTTTATTCCACAACAGCTATACCCTTGGGAATAAAGGAAACACTTTTATGTAACAGCTTAATAAGAAGTATTACCTTCAGTTCATAGTACTCCCTTTACTGATGAACTAAAAGCCAAAATTCTACTAGTCCTCATTCTCTTCTACCAGCCAATAGTAATCTTCACCTTTGTGGGATTTTCTGGTATGGATTTTGCTTTTTCTCTATGTTCATAGATAGAAAGTTATCTACTCCTTGCTAGTCTCATTTTTTATTCAAGCTTATAAATAGTTTGTATGAATGCTGTTTTCAGGTATGATGAGATAGATATGCCCTAATGTCCCATCTCATATCTAATGTCTTTTTCCCCTTTAGGGTTCCTTCTTGCATATTTCATAAAAGCATATGTTTACATAAAAATCAAAATAAATGCAAATGTCAGGAAAAAATTGTCACTCTAAAACATCAAATTTAGAGAGTCACAATTTAATTTTTAAAACTCAGTATAGTTAATCAAGTTCAATGAACAATAATCTCTTTTCCATATTCTGTGTGAATCTTGGCACAGTGCCTAGCATATAACAAATGATCAATAATATTTGTTGAGCCCAGCTAGCATGACTCAGTGATTGAGTGTCAAACTATGATCCAGGAGGTCACAGTTAGATTCCCAGTCAGGGCATATGCCTGGGTTGCAGACTCTATCCCAGTGTGGGGCTTGCAGAAGGAAGATGATAAGTGATTTTCATCATTGATGTACCTCTTTCTCTCTCTCTCTCTCCCCCCCTCTCTCCCTCCTTCCCTCTCTGAAATCAATAAAATACGTTTTTTTAAAAATAATATTGGTTGAAAAATAAACAGTTCTGCATTTCTAATAACAATTTTTTACAAATATTTATATTATAGAAAATTTCAAACTTATTTTAAAAGGTAGACAGAGTTGCCGAGCCAGGTGGCTCAATGGTCGCAGCATTGTCCCATACATCAAAATGTTTTGGGTTGTATCCCCGGTTGGGGCTGTACACAGACAACCAATCTACCAATTGATGTTACTCTATCACATCAATGTTTCTCTCTCTCTCTCTCTCTCTCTCATTCTGTCTTCCTTCCTATAAAACATACCCTCTGGGGAGGATTAGTTTTTAAAATAGTAGAGTAATAGTAAGAACTTTCATGTATTTAATAAGCACGGATTCTTCTGTCTTATATCTTATTCCTGCTTTAAGTTAAAGTAAATCCAGAATGCCATGTCATGTCATAAAATGAATTTTTAAGGATTAAAAGCATGAGGATCCAAAGAGGAGACAATGGCAACAAAATTTGAGAAGACTTTTAGCTGGAAAAGTAAGAGTGATAAAATGTAGTAGACGAACAAAATATACTCAAGGCAGCAATGAGTCAGAATCAATCACTAAACCCACATATACTTTAAGGTTGCCAAAAGACTCTAGCTAGACATAACTCATCACCGAAAGATTCATAACTAGTTGCTCTTGAAGTGAAGTGAGGTAAGAGGGAAATATTATAGGGAGAATTCTTTTTCAAATCTGTTTAAAAAGCAACCAGATCCCCAGATGTTCTTGCCTTTTCTCAGCACCTCTAAAGGGCATTTTAAGATTATTAGTGGCCCCTGAATTTTGGTGAGCAATGGATCCTTTTACTTAATACATTCTCTTTTGAAGATAGACAAATTCAATATACATATTTCTTATAGTCAGATCTGTTTTATTGGCTACAATGAGAGAAGCATTTCAAACAGCATATGCCATTTCAGAATATATCTTTGCCAAGTAGTTGAAAAGGAAAGGTGCCTAGAAACTAGGACAACTAGTAGAATTATCTTGGAAAAGCTGACAAACACTAGACGGCTTAGTTTGCTCCACCCACTGAGCCAGCCATTGTTTGAAAACGGATTTGGAATACCAACAGAAACTGAAGACACCCCCCCTGCAATGTAAGCTCCATGTGGGCAAAAAACCTGCAAAAGGATGGTAGTAGACATCTGTCCACCATCTCCTTTTCTTAAAACATATTTTTATTGATTTCAGAAAGAAAGGGAGAAGGAGAGAGCGAGAGAAATTGCAAAGATGAGAGAGAATCATTGACCAGCTGCCTACAGGGATCGAGCCCAAGACTTGGCATGTGCTCTTAACTGGAATTGAACCTGTCACCCTTCAGTCTGCAGGGTGACACTCTAGCCACTGAGCCAAACCAGCTACGGCTGTCTACCATCTCTTAGACAGCCTAACATTACCATGATAGGACTCTTGCCTCCCTGACATGTAAGTCGCAGCCAAAAATTTTTGCAGCCAGAACACAGACTTACAAGATAGACACCTGCAGACTTTGGTTCAGAAGTGGGCAACACAAGAAAACAGGGTATGGCTGGAGCTTCCATTTTGTCATTTGGTTGTTGTTGGTCTTTTCCCTAATTGATTCTGATGCACACTGAAGTTTGAGCAAAAGTGTCTTAGAATGGTGGCCCTGTGAGGTCCTTAATGCCTCAGGAAAATAAAGATGAACACGAAGTCAGCTGTCAAAGTATATTTACTTTAAATAGATAATGACCACTGGAGAAATGTACTTATCAAGATGGAGCTGGAGTAGCTCAGATGGTAGAGCACAGTCCCAACTAGCCAAGGTTGTGGTTTGATCCCTGGTCCGGGCACATATGAGTTATCAGCCAATGAATGCATAAATAAGTGGAACAACAAATCAATCTCTCTCTCTCCCTTCCACCCTCTCCCTAAAATCAATAAATAAACTTAAAAAACAACAACAACAAGATGGAGCAATGCTGAAAGAAATAAAGTGAGAATAAATTAAATGTTTTTAAATAGTTGCCAAAAGCAAAAGTTATTACTGGTGAAAAGTCTAGAAAAAGGGCCTACGTTAACACCAATTCAGCTCTCACCACGTGTCACATCTTATCTTTTTGCACTAGTCATTGGTATTCTTAAACAAATTTAGTCTATTGTAGTAAATTTATTGTTTATCTTAACTCTTCCCCAAAAATCTGGAGGTATGTAATCAATATCCTCAAACTTTTAGGTGCATATGCCGTTTCTCTCAACTAGGAACTCTTTTGGGGGTAAAAATGTTATTTCCCTTTTCTTACTAATGACTGCATCTTCTCTCTAACCCCAATAATCCCTCAGTAACTGTTTATTAATTGTGAGAAATTGTATTTTTGAATGGAAGTTGCCTGTCTTGAATTCATTCCCAGGGTGACTTGATAAAAATGCATTGATAGAGTTGGATTGGATGATTTAGATTGCATTTAATTATCCACACTTTCATTTGAAAGGAGTTAGGAAACAATTGTTCTCATGTACTGCAGAAATATTTTATTTTGGGACCATCTGTTGAATTCCTAATTTCACTGAAACAGCATTTTTATGTAATTGCAGATTATGTTTTGGTGATTGGCACATTCTCCTCTAAATCCGAAATAACTTACTATAATTTTTCTTGTTTCATTTGCATTATAAGCCTACAGGATTTTTAATTTTTTTTTTAGCTTTAAACACATTACCTACAGCTTTCAAACTATATTTAGTAGCATGATAAAAGCATGCCATTGAATATTTTAAACATTTTTTACTTCCTCTGGAATTGGGAATGAAACCTGAGGAAAATACTAGAGGGGACTGGCTCAATGATTTCTAGTCTTTGGCTATCCTCCTCCACTCTATTTCTTTTTTTCTTTTTTTCCCTTTATTTATTTTTTAAATATATTTTATTGATTTTTTACAGAGAGGAAGGGAGAGGGATGAGAGAGAGACATTGATCAGCTGCCTCCTGCATGCCCCCCACTGGGGATGTGCCCGCAACCAAGGTACATGCCCTTGACTGGAATCAACCTGGGACCTTTCAGTCCGCAGGCCAACGCACAATCCACTGAACCTAACTGGTTTCAGCCTCCACTCTATTTCTAATGGTCTGAAGGTATTCCATCTTGATTTTATTTCAACTTTAATAAAGTATGCTTGATGGGATTAAAACTGGCAAAGACATATAATTTGCTTTCTAAATCT
Source organism: Lasiurus borealis (assembly GCA_004026805.1). Lineage (NCBI taxonomy): Eukaryota > Metazoa > Chordata > Mammalia > Chiroptera > Vespertilionidae > Lasiurus > Lasiurus borealis. Next base: position 8,941 of record PVJN01048605.1, read on the forward strand.
CAGAGCTTACATTTAGTCTTTATATATGACCTGACCTAGGATTAAAGTGAAAATGAAAGCATTAATAAACACCTACAATATACTTCCATTTCTTTCTGTAGCGCTTTATTTGAACAAGCGATTTAGTGCTTTATTTCCCTTTTAGCCCAATACTGTAGTTTTCTTACAAGTGCAGTTTCATTACATTCATTTGTTGAATCAAAGTGTTCTGATTTGTTTTTTGATGAGCTCTGCAAGAACAGAAGCACTAATCTATATGAAGAAAAAAAATCTCTCTAACTTGGCTCTCCCAAAGTGCTCCTGTATTGACTTGTGTGACTGTCAGTCACACTTGAGTGGAGCCCACAATGCTAATGAGATCAAAATCATAGACTTAAACCCGAAGGATCTGTTAACTTCTCTCAGAAAAGCAGGGGTCTCTTCACTGCAGATCAGTCTTCCATTCCTGACTATCTCAAAAAGTATTGGTCCCAGAAGGACAGGACACAAGAATGCCACTGGCCCATCAATAACATCAAATAGGTGTTGCTTTTTGCTCCACCTAAGAAAGGAACTGATTCAGAGATAGGTACTCATGGAGAACTTTCAGAAAGGAACTATTTGAAACATTACAGTGATTGGGTAATGGGTAAGAAACATATGGACATATGTTCAAGTGGAAACTAAATTTCTGCATTTATGTTACAGACTTAAAATTGAGAGAATACTCTAACAAAATTTTAAAATATAATTCTTTTATAGAAATGTTCAAACATCTACAAAACTAGTAAAAATAGTATGATGGATGTCCTTAAACCTGTCAGCCAGCTTCAATAATTATTCAAGCATTCCCACCTCCCAATTAATTTGAAGTGAACATCAAATCATTTCATCACAAAGAGTTCAGCTATTATATATAGAAGATAGGATGCATCTAAAAAATATAATGAAAACATCATCACATCTACAGTGTTTATAAAATGCCATATCATCATCAAATATTCACAAAGTAACTAAATATAGATGGATACTGTAACTAATGCTGCAATGAACATGAGAATGCAGATATCTCTTCGAGATAGTTATTTCACATCAAATTTTTCCCAATTGCTTCACAAATGATTTTTGTTACAGTTAATAAGTTTAAACTAGAGGCCCAGTGTATGAAATTGGTGCACTGGAGTTGGGGTCCCTTGGCCTGGCCTGTCCCCTTTAGCAGTCCGGGATCCCTCAGAGGATGTCCAGGACCCCTCACTCCTTACCACCCACCTGTTCCCTGCTCCTTACCACTCGGCCTACTGTTCCTTATCAGAACGGGGAGAGGTTTCCATCACCACCGCTGCACTCGCCAGCCGTGAGCCCAGATTCTGGCTGAGCAGCACTCCCTCTATGGGAGCACACTGGGCTCCTGCATTGAGCATCTGCCCCCTGGTGGTCAGTGTGCATCATAGCAACCAGTCGTTCTGATCATTCCGTCATAATGGTCAGTTAGGCTTTTATTATATAGATTGGGATCCAAATAAGATCCACACAGAGAATTGTTTGATAAGTGTTAAGCCTGTTCATCTATAGCTTCCCCTTCTTTTTCTTTCAATTAGTTTGTTAAAGCAAATTTGTATTCCTTGTCCTGTAGAATTTTCCATAATTTGGATTTCCTGTTTGTATCTCTACTGGTGTCATTTAATATGGTCCTTTATCACCTGTATTTTTTGTAAATTATTATTTAGATTTATAGCTTTGACCAAATTCTAGTTGGAATTTTTGTTTTTAATCCTCATCCAAGGATATGCTTAGAGAGAGGTGAGGGCAGGGAGAGAGCAAGACAGAGAGAAATGAGAGAGAAACATCTTCCAGTCACCTTCTCTACCCACCCCAATCAGAGAGCAAACCCTCAATCTATGTATGTGCTTTGATGGAAAATCAAACTGGCAACCTTTTGGAGCACAGGATGAGGCACAACCAACTGTGGCACTCCCAGCTGGGCTAGTTTGATTTTTAGCAAGTATATTTCTTATGTGATGTTACATATAGGAGGCAAGTACTGTCTGCTTATCTCTCTTTTTGTGAAGTTAGTCATAGATCATTTCCTAGTTGTATTATTTCATTGGAGAATACAATGTGATGATGTGCTATTATTTCTATATCTATTATTCTCTAAAGAGAATAATAGATATAGAAATAACCCATCAACTATTAGGTTACCCCCAGATACTCTGTGTATGTGAGAAGTGAGATAAATACTTGAGGAGAAACCAACATGGCAGCATAGGTAAATACCTGAACTGCTGCCTCGCACAACAATTTCAAAACTACAACTAAAAGACAAAACAGACATCATCCAGAACCATAGGAAGGCTGGCTGAGTGGAAATTCTACAACTAGAGGGAAAAAGAAAAGTACATTGAAACTCAGAGGAACTGTGGAAGGCAGAGGTAAGGAGGCGTGCATGCAGAAAGGGCTGGCAACTGAGGGCACAGCTGGCTTTCTCAATTGGGAGGGAGAAAACTGCTCTGAACTCCAGTTCTGGGCAAGACTCTGGGGACCCAGAGTCATTCAGGGAGAAACTGAACTGTCTGGCAAAGGGGGAAACTTGAGGGCTGCTTTCTCTCAGAGGTGCTTGCAGCAATTACCAAGGGACACTGAGACACAGGGGCTTCTTAGGGCAGGGATGACAGGAAGCCATTGCTGTTCACTCTGTCCTGAGATCCCACCCCATGAAGCCATTGCTGTTTGCTCTACCCTGAGACTCCGCCCCATCCAAGTTGAGTACAGAAGCTTTTGCATATGAATGGCCTGGTCCTTTTAATTCTAAACTTACCTAACAAACTCAGCTGAGTCAGTGAGACCCAGAACGTCCAAAAGGAGGCCCAAGGCCCCATAGCAGCTTGCATTGCTTCACAGCTGGGACTCATCTGGGCACCTCCAAAACCAAACAAAGAAGAAAAATGTGTAGATCTCTCTGTAACTCCAGTTGGGTGGCCTCAGGCAGAGGCAGAATTAGCACCTCCTTGAAGATCCAAGAGCAGTGTACCCAGGGGTCAGAGTGGGACCATCCAGATTACAACTCAGTTCCATAAGGGACACACTCAGGGGGCAGACTCAGTGAGCACCAAAACAAGTCTTGTCTCATAAGGGTGTCTCCAGCACAGAAGTTCTCCCAGGATAGACACAGCTGATCCTCACAACCAACTGGTCTGGAGGTCAATTCCTTCCAAAGATACCAACAACAATCAAGGCTTAACTACAACAACACTGTGCACACAGCCCACAAAGGGGTATACCAAGAGTGTCTACCTCAGGCAACCAGGGTGGCTGAGCCACTGGGCCCTATAGGACATCTAGCACACAAAGCCACTCTGTCAACTCAGGAAAGCAGCCAAAATATGGAGACAAAGAAACAGATCACAAATGAAAGAAATAGAGGAAAACAAATGACTGGATATAGAGTTCAAAACCATGGTTATAAGATTTTTCAAGAATTTTTTAGAAAAGGCCAATAAATTTAGTGAGACTCAAGAGGAGATGAAAAAGGACCAACTAAAAATTAAGTAAACACTGGCTGAAATAAATAATATACAGAGATCAAACAGCAGACTAGAGGATCACAAGAATCAAGTCAAATATTTGAAATACAAAGAAGGAAAAAACACCCAACCAGAAAAGCAAAGAGCAAAAAGAATCTGAAAATATGAAGATAGTGTAAGGGGCCTTTGGGACAACTTCAAGCGTACCCAAATCAGAATTATGGGGGTGCCAGAAGAAGAGAGAGAGCAAAATACTGAAAATCTATTTGAAGAAATAATGACAGAAAACTTTCCCCACCTGGTGAAAGAAATAGACTTACAAGTCCAGGAAGTGCACAGAACCCCAAACAAAAAGAATCCAAAGAAGACCACACCAAGAAATATCATAATTAAAATGCCAAGAGCAAAAGACAAAAAGAGAATATTAAAAGCAGCAAGAGAAAAACAGTTAGTTACCTACAAGCAAGCACCCATAGAACTGTCAGTTGATTTCTCAATAGAAACTATGCAGGCCAGAAAGGAGTGTCAAGAAATATTCAAAGTGATGAATAGTAAGAACCTACAACCAAGATTACTCTACCCAGCAAAGCTATCATTCAGAACTGAAAGTCAGATAAAGAGCTTCACAGATAAGAAAAAGTGAAAGGAGTTCATCACCACCAAACCAGTATTATATCAAATACTGAAAGGTATTCTTTAAGAGGAAGAAGAAGAAAAAGGTAAAGATAAAAATCATGAGCAACAAATACATATCTATCAACAAGTGAATCTAAAAATCAAGTGAATAAAAAATCTGATTAACAGAATAAACTGGTGAATATAATAAAACCAGGGGCATATAAAAGGAGTGGACTGACTATTCTCAGGCGGAAAAGGGTGTGGGGGGTGTGGGAAGAGACTGGACAAAAATCACACACCTTTGGATGAGGACAGTGGTGTGTCGAAGGAGGGGCGGTAAAGAGAGAAGATGGGGTGGGAACTGGGTGGAAAGGAATTATGGGGGGGAAGAGGAAAAATTATAATAATCTGAACAATAAAGAATTATTTAAAAAAAGATAAATACTTGATTTATTTTCTTTATTTACCAGTTTTCAATAAAGTGAGTCTGTTGCTTTGCATTTTCTAAGGGTATCAATAGAATTTTTGTTTGAGAGTATCAATCTGAGCTAATAGATTTAAATCCTATCTACTGAAAGAGTAATATGCAAACTGACCATATATCCGCTACACCCACCAGCCGTGCCCACCAGCCAATAAGAGTGAATATGCAAATTAACTCAACCAAAATCGCTATGGCCACAGAGAGAGCAGGAGAGAGGCTTGGGTTGTCCCTAGAGATAGAGGAAGCCAAGCTTTCCTCAAACGCTGGCGAGCTCTTAAGGCAACAAAGTTTAAATGGCTATGGGAGCAGAAGGCTTGGCTCCACTCCAGGCACAAAGTTTCAATTGTAGAAGATAAATAAATCCCAGATATCAGGGCCTCCGCTTGGGTCACCGGGGGCCGTGGCCGGCCTACAAAACACCACAGGCCCCTGGCCCAGGCCACAGCAGGCCCCAAGGGAACACCCACCCTGATCCAGGACAGCCTCAGGGCAAACCACCACAGGCCCCTTGTCAAGGCCATCCTAGGCCCCAAGGGAGCACCCACCTTGATCCAGGACACCCTTCAGGGCAAACTAGCTGGCCCCACTCATGCACCAGGCCTCTATCCTATCTAATAAAAGAGTAATATGCAGATTGACCATCACTCCAACATACAAGATAACTGCCCCCATGTGGTCAAAAGATCCTGCTCCCCTGTGGACACAAAATGACCACCACAAGAAGGCCAGCAAGGGAGGGCAGTTGGGGGTAATCAAGCCTGCAGGGCAGGGCAGTTAGGGGTGACCAGGCCATAGAGGAGGAAGTTGGAGGTGACCGGGCCTGCAGAGGAGGACAGTTAGGGGCAAACAGGCTGGCAGGGGAGGGCAGTTAGGAGTGACCAAGCCCATAGGGAGGGCAGTTAGGGACAAACAGGTCAGCAGGGGAGCAATTAAGCATGAATCAGGCTGGCAGGCAAAAGAGGTTATGGGCAATCAGGAAGGTAGGCAGGTGAGCAGTTGGGAACTAGCAATCCTGTATTGTGAAAGAGATGTCTGACTGCCCGTTTAGGCCCAAACCAGGTAGGATCATCCCTCAAGTGGTCCCAGATTGGAAAGAGAGCAGATTGGGCTGAAGGACAACCCCTGCCCCATGCACAAATTTCATGCACCAGGCCTCTAGTGTATATGTAATATGCTTCGTCCCATCACAGTTATTCTTATTCATATTCAAAGAGGACTGACAAATGGAACCATCTTCAAGTTATTTTCTGGGTCCCTTTTGACTTGACCCAGAAGTGTTTATTTACCTTCTGATATGACAAGATGCTGTTCCAGGATCATCTTGTAATTTCCTGCCTCAATTCTAGAATCAGCCGTATCTCTAAAAACACCTGGAAAAAAATGTTTTGTAATGCTTGTGTCTTGTGCATATGCTATTACTTATTTAACCAGTTCACTATTGAGGAGGAAGAGGCTTCAGATAGTTTCTAACTATTCCTTATTATGAATTAAGTACTTAGCTATTTTGTAGAAATAGCATGTATAAGTGACTTGAAGATGTACTTATAAATGTTTATTTTCCCCCTATTATTTAATTTCAAAGAAAAACTAGTCAATGGGCCCATTTATGGCCTGGCTCTAAACCAGGGTACATCATTCAGCTATTACAGATATTGGCCTCTAGGGTGGAGCTTGCATATAATTAATTAAAAGGTGGCAATAAACATAACATAAAACTTGTGATGGAGGGAGACTCTGTATGTTTAATCCCAACACTCATCAGATCCTCAGGATATTTTATCTGTTGGAACTGCAATCCTGCTCATAGTCCTTGGACATTTCATCAGGAGACAAGAGATAAGATAAGGCTTGGGAGGAGTATGACAAATGGAAGATTTTTGTTGATAAACTATATTGGAGGTGGCTCACTGATAACTGCAAAAAGTTATAAATCACCATTTCCCAACAACCAAATTCCCTGTTTGGCTGATTGGAAATATGTGGACGGGCTAAAATGCT
>PVJN01048606.1:0-15503 GCA_004026805.1 Lasiurus borealis
ACAGTCTCACTCTGTCTCCCTTTGTCTGTGATGTGGTGCATGAGGGGATGAAAAGTCTGCCTGCCACACGCAGTTTTCTGGACATTCTCTGTAAACTTACGTTCCATACCAGCCTGTGATGTTTTCAGGACCCGCTGTCCTTCCCAGCTTAGATATGGAAAAGCTGGGAAAGGAGACTCCAGGTTACCAACTGAATTTATTCTCAGCTTGTTTCCCTGAAAAGTTTTAGAGTTTCCCTCAAGGGGCTGGAAAACCTCAGCTTCGGAAACTACATTAGAAATATGGATGGCTGAGGAGGTAAAATCAAACTGGGGAAGAGGCCATGTTTTGCCTTCTCTTGCTGTATAGAATTTTATGGATTTAATAACCTTTAGTGGGAGGCCCCATCTCTGATTCATACGAAACCTTATAATATGGGCTTCTAGCACTTGTCGAGTGTTGGGATCAAGAAAAGAAAGCTCTAGAGTGGTAATCTGACAGAAGACTCTACCAGTCATTGTGTTTTTTGAATTTGTATTTTGGTTATTGGTGAGTGAATTCCCAGGAGGAGGCCATGTATTCTCCTCAGTCATCCAAGAATGACACACACCTATAGGGATTCTACCCTCAGTGATCTGCGAAGACTTCTTGCTCAAATGTAATCTAAGAATGGCGTTCATTTCATTCTGGTTTATGCCATTCCTTGAGACACTTAATAATTTATTTCCTAAATGACTCGAGTGACACACACAGTTACCTTTTGTCTCTGAGGCCGCCCTTGGACGCTTTACTACGTAGCATTCTGAAATCCTTTGTGGGCTGTCTTCTGGGCTCTTCTCTAGGATATACCCAAGATTCCTCTTTATGTCCTCCCTTAGTTGAAAATTTTGTGGAACCCCCTCATGTAAATGCCCTGGGAAACACAATTCATTCTTGCCTAGAGACTTATATTCTCCCTGAAGCTCAGAGAGTTGTAAGTGAGCATGCCTATCTTCCTGCAGAGAGGTTTCTGTTAATTTACACTGAGGTACTATCAGTTCTAGAGGCTCTAGATTCCTACAGGTATGATGGCATTGGAATGGGATTACCATACTCGGAGCATGGAGCTGCATTTGCCCCTGAGGTTCATTGGTGGTATGAAAATGTCCAGGAAGGATGGAGACTGGTACACAGGCATGGGATGACTGGCTGACCAATGGGAGATTGGGAGCTTGAGGACACGTGGCATCTTGAGCGTTTTGGAGAACAGGGACCAAACACTGCAAACTTTCCTGTTGGTTCTGCAATATATGGCATTCCAGGTGTTGATTTTCATTCAAGATATTAGAGTCTGACTCATTCTGAGATCTATTGAAAGACACTCCACAGTCCCTAATCTGGGATGAAGAAGAAGATGGTAGGATGGCAAGTTGGGGTTGAAAGTGGGGTTGGGGCTGGACTTGAGTGAAATATTGTGCTTGGGGTGTGATTTGAGGCAAATGTTGAGGATCTACATTGTTTAGGGGAAGGTAATGGAAATGAGGAAATGGTGGAGATCCTTGATGCTGCATTTTGAATATGGAAGCATTACACATTCCATTGAATAATACAAAGTGAGTTTCTAGTGGATAACTACTATTGGAAACCAGGAAAGTAGCTACTAGGGACTCACTGTGCAAAGAGGGAAGACCCCAGAAGAGCTGGCTATATTTCTGCTGCAAGTTTTCTTCCAGTGTCTTGATATAAAATAGTGCCTGGCTATTGTGCAGCTGCTCTGGTTTGTCTTCAATGTTCCAGCCAGTTTGGGGGAGTATGGTGTTCTCTACATCAAGTAGTTGCAATGAATTACCTAAAGATGACTGTTGGTATTCTGACCAAATTTGTTTTGAAAATGGTCCCTGTTTATTTTCTTCCTTCTCTAAAATCTGGAAAGCCTTTCTCTCTTTTATTTGTCTCTCCAGGAGTGCCTGGACATTAAGGCCAAGGAAAGAATGGCTACTGGCCTCCATGTGCTTTGAAACAGAGTCTCCCCAGAGACCAGTATCTGGTAGATGGATAAAACCATGCTCTTGCTGAAAATCAGAGCATGATAATGTGGGAAGAAACACGTTCTTGGCATAAGCCTGCCAATAGGAATTGTCTGAGATTGGCAAGTTCAAATTGTCAGTGTCTCTGATTATTGGTTGATGAGTGGACAATCCACCAGTACTATCTGGAGACAAGTCCTCTGGAACAGGCTTCAGTGAGGGGGAAATTGATTTCGATTGAATCACAGTGGAAGGGCAGTCTGGTAGTGGTGAAGTAGACAAGATTGGTGGAATGTGTTGACAAGCAAGTGAATCAGTGGAATTCGTTGACTGTGACAAACCTGGTAAGAAGTTGATATCTTGGGTAAGGATGGGATCACTTGAGAAGATGGTATTCATAGACAAAATAGATTCTTATTGAATAATAGGATATACTCTCTGATTGTCATGTGGTGGGAGACATGTAAGGCAGGGGAGTTGGGTGGGAAATGGTTCACTGGGAATTTGGTTTCTAAAGTAGGAAGAGGCCTAGTGGCAGAAAGCAACACAATGGTGAAGGTGAAACAAAGTCAACTATGGGGATCATTGGATTAGGGGAGAAAATATAAGGTGGTGGTGGAAAAAGTTTAGGCATAGGGGTAGGGATTGGGTGTCTTAGTGGGACTACTGAGAAGGCAGAAGACAGAGAGTATGCTGACTCAGTACCAGAAACTGTGGAAGCCAAAGGAATAGCATCTTCCAAGTCTTCTGGGAAGAGCAGCTGGTTGACCTCAGCAGTTGCGTTATTACATTCCTCACAGGAGGGGTCTGGACATAATAACTGATGAAATTGGATATCATGATAATGGTCCCAGGAGCTGCAAGAAAAAGGAGGTACAAAATTATTGTCGGGCCCTAGCTGGTTTGGCTCAGTGGATAGAGCATCAGCCTGTGAACTGAAGGGTCCTAAGTTCAATTCTGGTCAAGGGCACTTGCCCGGGTTGCAGGCTTGATTCCAGGTAGGGAGTGTGCAGGAGGCAGCCAATCAATGATTCTCTCTCATCATTGATATTTCTAGCCCCTTTCCCCTCTCCCTTCTTCTCTGAAAATAAATAAATAAACAAACAAACAAACAAACAAACCTATTGCCAGGACCAGATCAAACACATGGGATCTTGACAGGTCTGGCACTGGTAAGGCTTCATACTGTATACTATCCTTTCAATTTCGATACTTCCTTGATCTCACAATATAACTTGTACTCCTTTCCCAAAGGCTTTCATATTCTGATTCTGATGATTCCCCCTGTCAATCTCAGGCTTCACTGAGCCTTAGATTCTGCTTTAAAGCCTTAGACTCTGCTAAAGAGCCTTAGACACTGCTAAAAGAGAATTACAGAATTGAAGCAATAAAGTTTAATCACCTTTGCAGAAGAGAAAGCACCTTCCTTGCCTCCTCCACTTTGCTCCGGTAAGTTTTCCAACCTGAGAAACCAGGAAAGTGATGAAAGTAGAAGCAAAGAAATCTTATAGGAGGCTATTTAGAATGTTCTTGAAAGGTACCCTTGGTAAATTGGATTTGGAAAGCCCCCAAAATTAGGATTCAAAATCACACGTTCAGTAATAATAACAAAGCTCAGATGTGTATTGTTTTCTCATTCACAAAGGGCTTTCACATATATTATTTCATATTATATTCAAAACAACCCTTTGAAGAGTATTGGTCAATGGTTATCTCAAAGGGAAATTTCAGTTCCAGAAAGTCATTTTTAAAATAGTAGACAGTAGTCTGGTTCTTGACATTGCACATGGCCACCTATAGGCAATACCCATTGCCCAGGTCCATCACTGCTTCATACTCAGTAATTATAGAGGGACTCTGAGAAGTGTCTTGGATTCTGAGTGTCTTCTCATGAGCCTCTCCTCTGAAGGCTCTGTTTTCTGAGGGGGACTCTATCTAGACTGACATCCTCAGAGACCATGGACTTAGAACCTCACAGAAAATACAGAAAAGAGATCTCACATAAAATAGGCAGAACCTTACCTTTCTGTCTACCACCTTTTTTCCTCCTCTTGGCTTTGCCCTGATGCTGAGAACAAAAATAAAAGAATGAGGGGCTAAAACACGTATCTTTTACTCCTCTCCATAAGAAACTGAGACAATTATGATCCAAGAATAATACAACTCTCTATTTCAATTAATACAGTTTGCATTTTTATCTTTTATTAAGTTTTAAGGGGGATAAAATATTTTCATTTTTTTCTTCTCTGAAAAACTCAAAATAGAATTGTATCTATGAGGTTCATTCTTAGTATTCTCAGTTCATTTTAGTATTCTCAGTCAGAAGTTCTCTGCTTAAGGAGGACATAAAATCTGTGGCCAGCAGTTTTATCTGTGCTTCTTCCGCTAGGACCCTGTAACCTGGGACAGAGCTCCGGCTCCAGCCTAGCTTAGAGGCACTCAGGGCCTAAGCACTGTTCTCCTGATCAGCTCAATACAAAGGAAGGCGTGGTCCAGTGACACCCAACAAGGGAATGTGACTCATGATAAAGTGCAAAGACCCCAAACTCTCTAAATAACACAATCAAGAGCTAGACATACTATATTGAGATTTTATCCAGCAACATGCCACTACACCCAGATGGTTTGTGAAATATTAATCTTCCTGAACCACGAGACCTGCTCAGTCTCTTCCTCTAGAAGAGTGATGTTCTCTATTCTCTCTTCACTTTCCATTTTAAGTGGCTCTCTAATCCAAACAAACTCATTTATAAATGTGAGAAGAGTAACAGGAAAATAAAAGAATCATTCTTTAGGGGAAACTGTATGGTTCCACATCTGATATTTAAAGTGCTTATATTTAAAGATATCTGTCCAGTTTATAAAAGCAAAAGCTTAAAAAATGAAAAAGCAATAACTTTTTGTGGAGTCATCAGAGAATCGAGTTCAAAGGGCAAACAAAGCTCTACCCAAAATTTTCATAGATAGTGAATTCAGAGAATCATAGTCAAAATCCCATGGAGCAAAAGCCACTGGGGCCATAAGCTGGTAGGAACACTTAAAAGACACATTGACAAATTGCTAGAGGATGCATGTTGGGGACCCCAACTATTTATGGATTTTTACCCCCAAGAACTCCATTAGGTTCTCACAATGAAAAAACTCTTATGTTTCTGGCCAAGGTGTGGAATGGATTGAAAGATAACCATTTTGAAATATTCTCTGAGTGATATCCATCACAGAAGCCTCCTCAGTTGACAAAAAGACTACCAGAATCTTGTATTACATGAGAGAAGGAAAAATTTTGCCCTCTCTGGCCTTCTTGTGTCATTTAAAGAGTGGAAAGGAAAAAAAAAAGGTTGTAAACACTTGTAGACATCACAAGCCAGGGACACAAGTGCTCTAAATGCCTAAGATTTAATCATATGCACTCCTCCAAGACCTTAACACCACATCAACAGAGCTCCAGAATAGTAAGATCTCACTGAAAGAAGAGCTAGGCATAGGCTCTGTTTAAGGAGGAGACTTAGGGAAACCTAAAGATATCACTGGAGACAACATTTTTTGAAAAACTAAAGTAATTTGAAGACTCTTACATATATAGCTACAGTAAATATTAAACACGGTCAACACCTACCCAGAACACAGAAAACTTCATGTTGATGGTCTATTTACTCCAGTTCTTGTTACCCAATACGTCATGTTTGGCTTCCAACAAAAAATTACAAGTCACATTAAAAGCAAGAAAAAGCAGTTTGAATAAACCAAGCAAGCCTCAGATCCCATTCAAATGTGTCACAGATTTGGGGATTATCATACATGGAGAGGCATTACATAACAACAAAGGGGTCAATTCCCTAAGATGTCACAATAACCCTTAACCTCTAACAACAAAGTATCAAAATATGTTAGGTAAAAATTCACATATATGTGAGGTAGAACTGCAAGTAGAAATAGATGAATCTGCTGTTATTATTGAGGAATTCAACATCCCTCTATTAGAAAAGGATAGATTCAGCAGGCAGGAAATCAGTAAGGATATAGTTGACCTGAACAGCACTGTCAATCAACTTGATCTCATCAATATTTATAGAAACTTCATCTAACAACAGAATTCACACATGAAAATTCTGTAAGATATATCACATTCTGTGTCATAAACCTCACTATTACAAATACAAAAGAAGTCATACAAAGAATGTTTTCAGACAAATAAAGGAATTAAAACTAGGAAGCCATTACGGATAGACGGCTCAAAAACCCCAAAATGTTTAGAGATTAAACAATATTCTACAACCACATGGGTGAAGGGAAGTCTCGAAAGAAAAAAAAAAGAATTTTAAACTAAGTGAAAATAGAAATACAAATTGAAGTTTGTAAGATGCAGCTAAAGCAGTACTTAGAAAATCTGATTATATTAAATGCATGTATTTGGAACAATTTATTATTTATAAATTTAATATTTACCTGATTGATGTCTCTCTGTTTCCAAAATACTGGGAAAGATGGATCCTTCTTTAGGTGATACAGAGACAGCAGAAGGACCCCCACTCCACACAGGAAGGCAAAGATGGGAATGACTAGGAGGTTGAGCAGGACTTCAGCCATGTTACAGTAAGGCTGCTCAGACAAAGAAGGTGGTTTGCATCTTTGAAAGTTCTTTGCTGCCTCAGGCAGCTGGACATTGAGAGCACATTCTTCACTAGAATTCCAGGCCCACACACATCACAGAGCTTCAGCACAGACCCCAGAGGTTCTGAGGGTGGGGGAGGGGACAACTATAAGAGAAAGTGAACTTACAGCCCACCCTTATCACAGCCCAGCATATCTGTAAATTCCTACAGGTCCCTTTGCATTGTTCTAACCTAATTTCCAACTTCACCCATTCACCATACTCTATGTTTACCTTAATGAACTTTTATGTTTATTCTTCCTTTACCTCAGTAGTCCCTGAGATCCTTTAATACTTGGTGATCTCATTTTGGACTCCACATAACCTTACAAAATCTGTTGAACCCAGGGATTTACACATTCAAGATCTCCCCTTGTTTTTATTTTGAATGAAACCTGAAATCTATTCATCGGCAGCCCCATTCTCATATCTCCCTAAAGAACCCACATTCACTGAAAATATAAAAGGACAGAGTAGCCTGTAATAATGAACAAAAACGATGAGAGAAAGAGAGAGAGACAAAGCAAATAATTTTTCTTCCAGTATGTCTTTCAGGCTATTCAGCCCCTTCCAGCCATACATTATCTCTACCTGTTCTTCCCATTTTCTTCTCTCTGCCAAATGCCTTCTCTCCCTGCAATACTTTAATTTCTTCATTTTACAGGACAGTTGTACTGGCCCACAACCCACAATACCAAACACCTTGACTTAAAGAATGGGCTTTTCCTTAGCATAACTCTTAAAGAGCACAACCCATTAGAAACACATTTTTGTGTTTCTTGACTCACACCTATGGTTATTTCTTCCATGAAAAGTTTATGATATTTTTCCCACTCTACTTTCTTGCTTTTTACCAAAACCCCTATTGGCATCTCCATCTCTCTTAAAACAATAGTATGTTTTTTTGTTGGTGGTGTATATGTATTTATTTCATCTCTTTATGCCAGCTAATCCTATCTAAAAAAAGAGTAATATGCAAATTGACCATCACTCCAACACACAAGATGGCTGCCCCCTGTGGTCAAAGATGGCTACCCTCATGTAGACACAAGATGGCTGCTCCAAATGGCCTGCAGGGGAGGGCAGCTGTGGGCTATTAGGGATGACCAGGCCAGCAGGGAGGGCAGTTAGGGGTTACTGGGCCAGCAGAGGAGGATAGTTGGGGGAAACCAGGCCAGCAGGGGATGACAGTTGGGGGAGACCAGGCCTGCAGGGGAGGACAGTTGGATGGTTGGGCATTCCTCAAAGGGTCCCAGATTGGAGGGAGTTCAGGCTTGGCTGAGAGACACCACCCCCATGCATGAATTTCATGCACCAGGGCTCCAGTTATTTAATAATGATAACTCTTCAGCTTCATTCTTTAGATATAAATTTCTGAAATGAAGTCTACTGTGTCCATTACTTTGCTTGCCTGCATTCCCTCACTGAGTTTTGGTGAATCAGTCTTAACTCCAGACACACAATCATGTCCCTCCCATATGAGGAAGTTTTACCAGTAATGACAGCTTCTTTCTTTGCTTGTCTTCTACTGCATCCACAGGCTGGAAGGGGAGTGGTTAGGGCATGATCAAGCTGACTAGACTGGCAAGGGAGGGCATTTAGGGGTGACCATGCCTGCAGAGGCAACCAGGCCTATAGGGGAGGGCAGTTAGGGGTGACTATGCCTGCAGAGGAGGGCAGTTAGGACTGACCAGGCCTCCAGGGGAGGGCAGTTAGGGGAGACCAGGCCTGAAGGGGAAGGCAGTGAGGAGCAATCAGGCTGGCAGGGGAGTGGTTAGGGCATGATCAGGCTGACAGGTAGAAGCTATTAGGGGTAATCAGGCAGGCAGGCAGGCAGATGAGCAGTTGGGTGCCAGCAGTCCTGGATTGTGAGAGGGATGTCCCACTGCCCACTTAGGCCCAATCCTGGTGGGACATTCCTCTAAAAGTCCCAGATTGGAGAGGGTACAGGCTGGGTTTAGGGACACGCCCCTCGCCCCGCACCCCCCCCCCATGCACAAATTTCATGCACCTGGCCTCAATTACTCAATAAGTTGGCAAAAATAGAATTAAGAATAGGGAATTAGTTAAAAGTTTTATGCCAAAAGTTAAATTTACTGAAAGGAGTAACTACTGTATGTAAGCCACACTATTTTTTCTAAAAAAAAAACAACACACACACAATGAAATATTCAAAGAGAAAATGGGTAGTCCTAGCCAGTTTGGCTCAGTGGATAGAGTGTTAGTATGTGGACTGAGGGGTCCAAGGTTCAATTCTGGTCAAGGACACATGCCCGGGTTACAAGCTTGATCCCCAGGAGGGGATGTGCAGGAGGCAGCCAATCAATAATTCTCTCTTATCATTGGTGTTTCTACCTCTCTCTCCCTCTCTGAAATCAATAAAAAAAATATATTTTCAAATATCCAGGTATATGTGGATAGTTTTTATTAATGTATATGTGTGTGTTCATATATAGAGAAATGGGAAGGAGGGAAAGAGGCAGCAACGAAGAGGAGAGAGATAGTAAATTGGCCAAAATGTTTGTAGGTAAAT
The DNA here is from genome assembly GCA_004026805.1 of Lasiurus borealis. Taxonomy (NCBI): domain Eukaryota; kingdom Metazoa; phylum Chordata; class Mammalia; order Chiroptera; family Vespertilionidae; genus Lasiurus; species Lasiurus borealis. The sequence goes on from PVJN01048606.1 coordinate 9,170, forward strand.
CAAGACAAAGAGCTTATAATTTTGCCATCCATGCAAAATTTTAAATACATTTTATAAAATGGACCATGGACTATTGTCCTGAATTTTAGCTGAAGTTTGCGATTTCTGCCTTTGATCCCCACAGCCAATCACCACCACCATACGCAGAACACAGAAGTGTGCAATGCCAGCTTTGCCGCAGTTGTCTTGGGGTCTGTCCCAGGCAAGTGACCTGGGATCCTCTGCACATTTGAACATGCTAACATTTTAACAAGGCAGTACAAAATACTCACCTCATTCCCTCCAAAAATTATCTTTAAAAATTGTACACAATATAAAACATTTTAAAAATCAAGATTTTTACCACATAGAACACCTAATTTCTTTCTTATCTGGTCCACCAGGTCATTTGTCTTCTGTGTTTTGTGGAGTGAATGGCTTTGCCACATTTACTCTGTTGTGTTAGTCACTTATCACCCCTCACCTGGATTTCCATCTTCCAGAAATGTGTTAACATCTTTTGTTACAGCCTATCCCCTCTTGTCATTGTTAAGCACATACTCTTCTAAACCCCTTACTTGCTTTAACAGCTTTATTGAAATTATAGCTCATATACCATACAATTCACCCATTTACAGTGCATAATTGCATAATTTTTGGTATATTCACAGGCATGGGAATCCCCACAGTCAATTTTAAAATATTTTCATGACTTCAGCCCTGGCTGGGTGGCTAAGTTGGTTGGAGCATCATCCCATACACCAAAAGGTTGTGGGTTCGATTCCAAGTCAGGGCTCATACCTAGGTGCAGGTTCCTCCTACTGTGGGCAACAGATCTCTCTCTACCTTTCTCTCTTTCTCCCAACAGATCTCTCTCTATTTCTCTCTCTCTTTCTCCCTTCCTCTTTCACCCCATATATATCTTCAAATGGGATGATGGGGTGGGGTGGAGTGAGGTGGAATTAAAATCTAAATAAATAAAACATTTTCAAAAAGAAAGCTTATAATCTCTATCAAACATCTCTTTCCTCCCTCCCCACCTCATCCTGGCCCTAAAAACCACTAAAATTTATTTTCTCTGTGATTTCCTTATCTGTATATTTTTCATATGTAGTCATTTGTAATTTGCTTCATTCACTTAGCATAGTGTTTTCAAGGTTCATCTATGTTATAGCATGTATCAATATTATTTATGCCAAAATATTACATTTTCTAAATATACCATGTTTTATTTGCCTATTTGTTAGTTGCTGGACATTTGGTTTATTTACACTATTTGACTATTATAATGCTGCTATAAACATTCCTTTATAAGTTCTTGTGTGGACATATGCTTATAGTTCTCTTGAGTATATATTTAAACGTGGAATTGCTGGGTCATGTTAACTCTGTATTTAACATTTTGAGGAAGTACCAGAATGTTTTCCAAAATGGCTGCACCATTTTTATTCTCAACAATGTGTGAGGGTTCTACTTTCTATACCAACACTTAACATTTGACTTTTTGATACTAGCCATCTTTTTTTGTGTGTAGTGCTATCTTATAGTGCTTTTGATTTGCATTCCCTGATGGCTAATTATATTGAACATCTAATCTTTTACTTTAATGGAATGTAGAAGTGAGAATAGATAAACACATATGTTTGATTGACTGCTTAACTCAAAACAATATCTTATTTTAAATGTGACAGGAAATATTTCTTCTAAATATTTGAAAACACATTTAGTGATGCCAACTCAACATGTAGTTTCCTACTTCTCTACTTTTAGCATGTTAGTGTAGGATAGGAATAGCAATATTGTGCATGGGATTTGCTCTGTGCATAAGGTTGAGAGAACTCACTCAAATGACTCCTCGGGATTGACTTAAAGGCAGAACAGAACTGCTTGCCAAAGCCTTTACAGCTCAATGCTTTTCTCTCACCAATGCTGTTTACATCTGTGGTGCATACATGTGTTCCACACATGATAAATCTCAAAGTAATGTGAGAGCTTTGACATAGGCACATGGAATATGTCTGAGAGACAGATGGCAAGATGTTTTAATGGGCTTTTTCACTTCTATTGTAAAAATGGGATCTATTTATTACACCTACCAATTCATAATTGTGAAAGTTGAGTTGTGGGTACATGGAAGATATATTGTTGTATCTGTTCTTATACATGTTTATGTATTTCTGTCACAACAAGCTTTTTAAAAATAAAGCATGTTAAATGCCTCATAAGAAGAGGGAGGGGCAAAAGAGTACTTGGCAAGGGTGCATCAGTCCATTAAGACAGGAATTTAGCTCTCTTTCTCAATAAGGTGATTTCAGGAAGTATCATTCCTTTGAGGTTGGGAGTATACTTCTTTTCATACAATAGGAAGGAAAAAGGAAGAATATGAAAGTGCTTTTTGAAGTGTTTGGTTGAAAAGTTCCCATCTCTCATGTCTTCTAGCTCATCTGTTGAGCCAGTGGAGATGGACTCAGTTTGAAGAAAGTAAAAGATTTTTGAAATAGACTTCAGTAGCTTTGGAGAGAGAACAGATTAAGGAAACATGGACCTAAGCTCCATTTGTATTATTCACAGGTTAGTAACAAGGGATAGTTATTTGTGTAATTAATGACTTCTAGATAGTTTGGGGGCACCAGTAGAATCGATTAAAAGATTATACAAAAACATTTCTGGAAAAAAACATAAAATTCAAATTATGGTGGACAGAGAAGACTAAAGGGGACTGGAAGTGGCCCATTTTTAATGGATTGTTTAAAAGTTGGTTACCTCATAGACCATCAAGTCCACCTTGGTAAGGAAGGGAAAAAAGAGCTTCATGAATTGCCAGATAAGTGGAAATATGACCGGGAGTTGAAAAATTAATAAGTGGAATATAATCTGGAAGGATAGAGGTTTAAGGTCAGACTGTATTCCATATCCCAAAGTATTCCTACTCTACAGTGTGGCAGTAACTGCACTGGAACAGAAGGACCCTAAGATGATGAAAGAAATGGGAGGCTGGGTTATTGGCTGCTGGATCCACATGGATGTTAGAGTGCTCACTGCCTGCTCACCTCTTCCAAGTTCCCTGCCTTAGGCTCCATTTCACCTTTTCATCCCTCTCACAATCTTCACAAAATCTGCATTTTTTGGTGACCCCAAGGTTTTTACATTGTCAATAGCACAAATTCTGTACAAAAGATATAAGTGTGGTAGTGAGAGAGGACTGTGGTAGACAACTAAGTTTTTTTTTTATTTGTTTTGTTTTGTTTTATTTTGTGGACTCTCAGGACTCATAACACTTACTGGAAAAATATCTTAAGTGCTCACTAGGACACTCATTCCATGTTTGTGTTTTAGTATGAACCAGTGGAGTTGACTCACCTGCCTACCATTATAGCATGGGTGGGTATATGTGCAGGTTTGGCCAAAGAAAACATCCCATGGAAGTTCATGGTGAGCCCCCAAATATAAGTAACCCTAGTACATAGTTGGGAACTCACTCATGAGCTATAGGTTTTCCAGAGAGATTATAACTCCCTTAAAGCCATGAATATCAAAGATGACACCGCCCTCCTGATAAGTCACATGTACACACACAAAGGGCAAGGCCTTCAAGCATGATGGAAGAAAAGAATGGATTTCACCATCACCAAACACAAGGATGACATCCCTACAAATAATGTTTTAGTGCTCAAGAAAGAGCCCATGCCTTTTGGTGTAAGACATCACAGGCTGTGCAGTGCTCTGATCTGCCACAGCAGGTGGAGCTTAGGTCAGTTTGAGGAAGGTAGGGAAGATGACAGGATCACAGTGTTGGGATGATGGGTATCATTTTTATTCCACCAACAAAGTCACGCTTTCCTTTCTTCATTTGATCTTGTCTATCTTCATTTCTCACTTAGTCTATCTAATGCATATTTTCCTTACTTCCAGCTTTAGTTACCCAGGGATGTAGGTGGCTGACTGGTTAACAACCCTCCCTGAGTTAATGTTTCTGCTCAGAAAAAATAATAATAATAAAGTAAGGAAGTTGCCAATCCCACAAGCTGAAGACCCAGGGGCAGAAACGATTTCCCCAAGGTGACTTCCAGTAGGCATATTTGAGTGTCAAGGTTAAAGTACACTTCCCCAACACATTAACATGACCCATGAGACAGGTCTTTAAATAGATCTGTGGTGTTCCTAAACCCTTCCCCAGCCAGCCCAGAAATCCACTGCAGCTATAACCCCAGAAACAGTCCCATTCAGAGTTCACCCACCTGTGGGATTCTCTTATCACTAACTTAATGCTTAAGCCATTGTCTCTTCTTCACTGATATTTTCTGAAAATATATACCTGTCCTTGATCTTCTTCAGATATAGAAGGCCTGTATTGTATGCTATTTGAAAGAATATTAAGCATATACAAGGAGGAAGATATGGGCTGCCATACATGTTTACTAAAGCTATCCTAAAATATAAGAGACAGAGCCCATCTCCTTAAACTTCATTAGAGAAGAAATGGGATTTTTAGGAGCAGGAGAGAGATACAAGATATCTATTTTTCAAAAAGGGCTAAAGGGGGCTGGTCACTTTGAACCCAAAAGAAGCAATCAGTAGAAGCTGAACTAAATCCCTCCTTTCCCTAAGCAGAAGCTCTGAAACATACCAAATCTATGCCCCCATCACAGCACACAGAAAAGAAATCACTATTATCAGTGAAACATTTATTAGGGCAAATCAATAATCACCACAAGGAAAAATTACTTGGGGTTCGGAAATATTCTTTGCCTGGAAATTCTGTAGAGTTGGTTTCTATCTACATAGTAGACATTGATCTCTACTACACCTCCAGCAGTGGTGAGAGCAGGTGGTCCCCTGGCAGCTGCAGGCCTGCAGGTAGGGCTTGGATGAGGCACAGTCCTCCTCCAGGGCAGAGGTAGCTTCTGATCTAATAGCCGGTTCTTAAATGCCACAACTTTCTGGGGGAGTCTTTCCTTGTCGCTGAAGACAGCTTCTTGGCCATCGGACTTCGTATTTGTCACTTTAAAGGAGGGAGTCCTGCAGTTGAAAGGATGCCCTTGGGCAGGCTCTGCTGGGGCACACACTACTGCCTTCTGCTGACCATTCTCAATCTTCACTGCAGAGGGAAGGGGCTCTTGAGGGCAGGTGATATCTATTGCATGCTGATGCCCCAGTTTCTCCTCTAGAAAACTCCCACTGTCTGCACTACTTTTAACTGAGCCTGTGCTCTGTGTCGATAAGGCGCTGTCCTTTTCCTGAGCGAATTCTTGTTCTTTGCATTTTATCCCAGGATGAAGCCATTGAAAAAAGCGGTTCATTTGCTTTCTGAACAGACTTTCAGGAGGAGACTGTGCCTTCTGTGATGAGGTCTGGGGAGACTTGCTCCAAAACCTCTCCTTTAATGGCAGGTCCTGAATTGGAAATCTCTTCCTTCCAGGTTCAGATGTGCCCAAGCTTGAATCCCCTCCACCAACTTCTGATGTGGAGCCTGTGGGCCTGACTGCCTTTGCGGCTGGTGGGAAATTCTTATCCTGGCACACCCTTGAGATATCCTTAGGGACCCAAGGCTCCTGTGGCCGCTCCATACTGACTCCTGTGTTCCCCAAATGGACATGCAGAACCTGGTGAGCTTCCTCGTCCACACTGGAGACATCCTGAACATGAGTGGGTTGGCCTTGGGCCTGGCTCTGCTTCCTATTCTCCAGCTCCCACTTTAACTCAGAAAGTAGTTGCTTCTGAAGGTCTGCTGATTTAAGATCTTGGAGAACTGATGTTTTCGCTGGGAGGCTTTTAGTTGTCACAGTAGTTACTCCTTTACTGTGGGAAATTCCCAGCTTGCTGGTTGTCAAGATGTCACTCATTTTGGTTTGAAGAGCATCAAGCTCCTCAGCCCTGAACATGTTGGGCATGGAGACAGGTTCTGATTTCTTCATCCTTTTTCTCTGACTGAAATTCACTCTTTGATCCTTTGACCCATGTCCAACCCCAGCTTGCCCTATGGACAGCTTTGGGGGACAAATGTTGGCTCCTGGAGTGGGTGTCTCACTTTCTTTGCCAATGATGCTCTTTGTAACAGGCAGAAATGTCTGTGGGGCAACCTGAATTCTATGAACCTTCTCTGCCAGTCCATGGGCAATATTAAAGGGTGATTGTCTAAGGGTCTTCTGTCCTTCTTTTACCATAAGTGAGGTGACAGAGTAAGGCTGATTGATGATTTTAGAGATTCCTTTAACAAGCTGGAAGCTCCTAAATTTGGAATCCCTCTCAGAAATAGGATTGGTTGAAGAGGAAGATTTGGAATCAGACAGGAAATGGGAAGAAGTAGCCCTCAATTTAAAGATCTTTATGGATTCTAAAACTTTGGCTAGAAGGG
>PVJN01048607.1:0-15542 GCA_004026805.1 Lasiurus borealis
CTGCTTCCCTGCCAGCCTGTTTGCCCCTAACTGCCCTACCCTGTGGGCCTGGTCACCCATAACTGCCCTTCCCTGCAGACTTGATCACTCCCAACTGCCTTCCCCTGTTGGCCTGATCACCCACAACTGCTCTCCCTTGCAGGCCTGGTCCCTGCCAAATGCCTTCCCCTGCTGGCCATCTTGTGCTGGCCATCTTGTGCTGGCCATCTTGTGTCCACATGGGGGCAGGATCTTGTGACCACATGGGGGTAGTCATCTTGTATGTTGCAATGATGGTCAATCTGCATATTACTCTTTTATTAGATAGAATAGAGGCCTGGTGCAAGGGTGGAGGCCAGCTGATTTGCCCTGGTATCCTGGATCAAAGTGGGTGTTCCCTTGGGGAATGGGGTGGCCTGGGTGAGAGGCCTGTGATGGTTGGCAGGCCGGCCATGCCCCTCAGTGACCCAAGCAGAGGCCCTGATATCTGGGATTTATTTATCTTCTATAACTGAAACTTTGTGGCCTGGAGCAGAGCCAAGCCTTCTGCTGGCACAGCCATTGAAACTTTGTTGTCTTAAGCTGAGGCCTGAGCAGGTCAGGGTGTGAGGAAAGCTTGGCTTCCTCCATTGCTAGAGGCATCCCAAGCCTCGCTCCTGCTCTCTCTGTGTCTGTAGCCATCTTGGTTGGGCTATTTGTATACTTGCTCTGATTGGCTGGTGGGTATGGCTGGTGAGCATGGCTGGTGGGCATGGCTTATGGGTGTAGCAGAGGTATGGTCAATTTGCATATTACTCTTTTGTTAGATAGGATAAACGGAAGAGCTAGAACCCAAATCTAGGTCTCTCTGACTCCTAGCCTCTTCATGCACCCAAGATGGGGGAGACTTAGCCAACCCTTGCTTTGTTCTATTTTAGAACTTACCCACGCACAGTGTCCAAAAAACCCTGTCAGCAATGGTAGGAAAAAGCTAGAACTGCTCTGTCCCCAAGTTGGCTTAGAAAAATTGCATATTTCATCCGGAATTGCCCACACTGACTGGTGGGGGCTTGGCTCTGATACCCCTGAAATAGTGGCCTGTTTCTAGGTCAATTGCTCCTGAGGAGCATTCGTCCATACCTCATCAGAGTGATGCATGCGTTCTCTCGTTAGCTGCATCCCTCCTGTGAGAGGCCTCCAGAGAGCCTGATTTACTCTTTGGGGCTTGCTGCTGGCTGTCAGCATGACTCACCCAAAATTGGCAAGAGCCTGCTTCATTAGCGCGCCTACAGTCCCACCTCTCTGTCACTACAGTCACATTTTACCAGCGTGTCTTGTGATTAGGTTCTCCCGGCTTCTGGTCTCTGGCCTCCTGCTTTTCTGAGCACCCCACGCCCTGGATTCCTTTAGAGTGAGTTTACCTCCCTTTCTGCCTCCAGAGCTTTGCTTGTCAGCCTCAGACCTCCAGTGGCTCCCCATTGGGTCGTAATAGAGATTGCTTCACCAGAAAGAACTTTTTAAATAAGATGCATATTCTGAACATAAAATATAGCAAAGGTCCACAGAGCAGCATAAAGGTAAATGCATATACTTTGGGAGAGGACAGAGGGGCACAATGAAGAGTCGAGAATTCTCTCATGTACTCAGTGTGTGTCTTTGGCAAGCCACAAAATCTTTCTAATATCCAGTTTTCCAATCTGTACAATAGAAATATTGCTATCTGCCTGCAAGGACTGAATTAAGTATATGTGTATGTGTATGTGTATGTGTATGTGTATGCGTATGTGTACGTGTTTGTATGAGTGGGTGGCGGGGAGGGGAGGAGTGTGAACCAGGGACTTAAATTTAAGTTGCATCTTACAATACAATAAATGTCATATTCATGTTTTCACAATAGATTGAGACCTTCTAGAAAGAGATCAGTTGTTTTTAAATTTAGGCACAACCCTAACACTGTATTTATATTTGCGAATGCAAAGAGATGATAGATCCTTACTGTGTTATTTGGAGTAGCTTTCTGAACTACAGCGCTCTTTAACTTCTTTATCCATGAATAAATAAAGTATTGATGATATTGATCTTATTGTTGGCTCAAAGAGTGGCTTTTTTTAAGTCAATGAAGATATTCAGTGCTTAGCCAATGCTAGGCATAAAATAATTCTAGGAATGTTGCCAAACATAATCATTTCCAAGTCACACCATAGCCCTATTATCATTACTATTAATGATAATAATAATAATAATAGCACCTAGTAAATATAGTACACTTATTCCTTGTCAGGAACTGTTGTAATCTCTTTACATCTATTAACTCAGTTAATTGTCACATATATACATACACACACACATACACACACAAGCATATTCCAACTACATCACACAGAACTATTACCATCCCAAATTTATACATAAAAGCATGGAGCACAGTTAAGTAGCTGCCATATAATATAGCTACTAGCTGATGAACATAGACTACAAACCCTGGTGCTCAACTCCAGAAGCCACACTCTTGACCCCCACAATAGCTTCTCCAACTTGAAAAACACCATGTGCAGAACTGACAGTTTGGCTTGCACAGACAAACACACAACCTCCATCTGTACTTGCCTTCTTACGAACATCACACAAAATATTTTCCCACGACGGCCTCCAATTTAGGGAGATTACCACAGGCACCCATCATCAAAGTGCATTTGACAGCTTAATGTTACTGTCAGTATTTATTTGAATTTGAAACTATCTGTGATAATAATGCGTGCTTGTTTTCATTCTTGGCTATCTCTTCAAAATATATTTTACTTCATTTGTCCTGCTTTCCTTTTTGTATAGACAATTTACATCCTTTTTATCAGGCGTGAAATAATTACATCCAAATTGGCAGTGGTATTTTTACACAACATATGAAAACAGACCAATAATGACCAGTAGTTCCTGAGAATTCATTTGGTGTCAGCAACTGTGCTAAGATGTTTTCTCTATGTCATATTTGCACCAGCTTAATGAGGTAAAAATTATCTGTGTTCTCACGTAAGGATATATAACGTTACAAAGGCAACCCCAATGCTGGTGACAAAGAAAGATGAAACCCAGGTCTCTCTAACATAAAACCCAGGCAGGTTTCACTCTACCATCCTCCCTCTTACCTTAAAGCACACAAGGGAAAGTATAGATGTTCAGGCTGGGGAAAGTAATGCAGAAACAGATGCTAAAGTGGGCTCTGGGAGAAAATGGAAAAATATCCCCAAAGTTGAAAAGGGAGAAATGATCCCTCTCGTAAACCACAGCCGTTAGTACAGTATGTTGGTATGAACTGAAACCACTTATGTCACCTCTATGAAACAACATTTCTTCCTTGACTTGGGTCATTTTTATTTCTTCAAAATACAAACTTTTTTTTTTTTTTTTTTTTACCAGTTGCCTCAGCCATCAGAGTGTGGTTGAGCTGTGTAGAGATCAGAAAGCAATTAGACAAAACGAGTTTGAATTTCTCTTTCGGTCTTTTCTAAACACACAACAGAATGTTTATATTTATTATTTATTTCATCCCTAAGCACCCTCTTTAGAAATGGTGAACGAATTAAGATTTGTGTAATAATTTTATGACAGAGACAGTACCAGGCCCTGTTTTTCTGAACAGGGGTGTTTTTCTGAACAGAACTTCTCTAAGACATTAGAACTATTCAAAACGAGACCTGGAATGACCTCAGAAACCATCACAGAAAAGCTCCTTCACTATGAAAAAGGGCTTCATTAAGACCTCCAGGAATATAAATAGCCATTCTGTTTTTGAGGGCCTTAATGGAAGTAATTATACGACCTTCCACAGGACCTCATTCCGATGCTCTAAAATGTTTCTCTCTCTGAAAATGAGGGAAAGCATCAGTATGTTCATTCTTTCTGCCAAATATCTGAAAGATCATCCCAAAAGCCAAACTTTATATGGGCAATCAGAAAAGTGCTTTTAGAATGCTCAGGCACATATCTGTCCAATAAAGCTTCAATGGCCGAGAACAGCAGGGCACTTAATATGATAAAACTCTTTGTCAAACATATGGTCTTCCCCACATGATAGTACTTTCCTGTAACAACTTCCCCAGTTTATTTCTTCTTCACATGGAAATCAAACTGTTAAGCACAACTACACACATAAATAGCATGTGTTATTTATTGAACACTGGAGGCCCATTGCATGAAATCTGTGCACTAGTAGGGTCCCAAGCAGCTGCTGGCTGGGGCTTCCTTCCCTTCCCCCACCTTCCTGCTGCCTGCCACTGGTTGGGGCCTCCCTCTCTTCCCCCAGCTGGCTCCACCCCCTGGTCAAACTCCCAGAGGACCTCCCGGTCGAGGGGACAATTTGTATACTATGCTTTTATTTGTACAGAAATACTTCTGCCATTACAATAAAGGATCTAAAAAATGGATATCCTTTATTAGAGCTGAATGACACTAAATTGGAATGCCCAACTTGACTTTGTCCACAGACCATGGTAGGGCAATTTTTTAGGGATTTCTTGTTAAGGAACAGGATGGTGATTCAGGGAGATGGCCACGTCGTAGGTAAGTCTTGCCACATCAGAGGTGCTATCAGCTTGGGGACACCTTACACATTGATCTCAAGGATTAGAAAGCAGGCCCAAAGGGGTGCACATGGAGAAATCATTGGAGAAACAGAAACAAGACAGCCTTGTCTCCACTTCCCTACATTGAAAAAAAAATTCTTAAAAGAGAGAAAAGGGGGGATAAATGGTGATGGAAGGAGGCATGGCTTGGGGTGGTGAACACACAATATAATATACATATGATATAGAATTGTACATCTATAGAATTGTACATCTGAAACTTATATAATTTTATTAACCCAAATCACCCCAATAAATTCAATAAAAAAATAAAAAAACTCTTATGTGATGCAAGTACTTCAGGTATAAAAAAGTTGTTCAAATTGCTTTCATATGGTAATATACATATATCAGACTCTATTTTATCACTGACTTTTATTTCAAAGACTATTTCTTTTTTAATGAGGACAAAGAGCAGCCTAAAAGTGAAGTGACTAGGAATAATGTTTAATTGAAACAGTGAAGGGTAAATTTCAGTGAGACTAAAGGAAATAAAAAAGAAAAAGAACTTGTACATATTGGCAGAAAATAAGTGTATCTGAGAAGCTTTGTATTGGACAATTCAGATAATAGTTGGTACCATTAAAAGAAACCTGGTGATCTAAAATGTCCTGAATTCAGGTTAGTTAAGTTCAACCTATATAAGGTTGGATAAGTCTAATTTGGTTTTAAACATTGGCTCTAGGAAGAAATGTTTATTAAGAAAAGAGGTGATAAAAATTGAGATATATTTCTAGACAGAAAATGCATATTTGGAAAAAGTGAATTTTCCAGATGAGAGTCTATTGTGGCAAGAAAGACAAGAACACTGCCTTGAGGATTATATATATTTAGGAAGAGGAAAAAGAATTTTAAAAATCAGAACAAAAGGAAGAGAATAAAAAGCAATGGAAAGTTCATCTCAGAGATGTAGCAGCTATTCTGAATGTCAAAAATGTCATTGGGTTGGATGACCTAGCAATCATTGCTAACTTTGAAAGAAGCAATCCCAGTACTTGTTTATTATAGAAAATATCTTAAGTACTTAACAATTGAAGATTAAGTCCTGAAGTTAGGGTACATAACAAAATATTAAGCATTAAAAAATCATATTTTCAGCCTAGCTGATATAGCTCACTGATTAAACATTGACCTATGAACCAACCAGGAGGTTGCGAGTCAATTTCTGGTCAGGACATATGCCAAGTTGCAGGTTCAGTCCCCAGTAAGGGGCATGCAGGAGGCAGCCAATCAATGATTCTCTCTCATCATTGATGTTTTTATCTCCCTCTCCTTCCTCTCTGAAATCAATCAAAATATATGAAAAAATAATTTTCTAATAATAAATGAGATGAGATAGTTTTCATCCCCAAAATGTGCAATCTATATAAATATTTTCATACATATGTTTTATATATATGAATATGATATGTATATATCAGAGTATGCATATATACATATCAATATATATATGTATCCATATATATATAACATACATATTATATATACATATATATGGATATATATGTATATATCCATAAATATCTCTGTATTCATAGGCAATATATGTACAACTATAGAAAGTTTATCAAGATTAGCATATAAAATGGAATTTTATTCAATACTAGCTGTAGTTATATCCATCTCTGGAGAATGGAATTAAAGGTTGTTTTTTTTTTCTTTTTTATGTTTGTTTGTTTTTTTAGTTTTTACAATGAATAGATAAACTTTCAATATACAAAAGAAAATAAATGTCAGTCAAGGCAAGGGAGAAGCATTTTTAAGTGAGCAGTAGGGGCATGGAGAGTAAATTTAGTGCAGATTACTCATTTAACAAGTTTGCAATGAAAGGGAGAAGAGAGAGGCAGCTGTCCCCGGCAGCACCAGGAAAGGAGTTTTCTTGGTCCTGTGAAAGGAGACAGCAGGAGAAAGATGAAAGAGACAATACTTGAGGGAGGAGATGAGATGGAATTAGCCTTCTCTTCCTCTGCAATAAGACAAAAAAGAAAAGCACTGGTTACAATACCAGGAACTGAGATAGAGAGAATGTGTTAGGAATGGAAAGTTACAGCATGACATAGGGTGTCCCAAATTCAGTAAAAAAGATAGTGGAATCTTCTTTTAAAAGAAAATTAGCCGACATATATGGCGGTGGGGTTGGGAATTGAGCAAAAAAGACAAAAAACTTATGGACAAGGCCAACAGGGTGGTGATTGCCAGGGGGAGGGGGAGAGGGGGAAGTGAAAGAGGGATATGGAGGATGGATGGTGATGGATGGAGACTTGCCTGGAGGTGGGGAACACACAATACAGTGTACTGATGATGTGTTATAGAATTGTGTACCTGAAACCTGTATAGTTTTGTTAACCAGTGTCAGCTCAATAAATTTCATAAAAAGGAAAACATCATAATTTAGGATGCAGGGTTAATAGACCAAGATAGCTGCTCTCTTCAAGAGAGGAAAGCTATCTTCATGAATCAAGAGCATCAGACACCGGAAACATGATTATTTCTGTGTGTCACAGGATTTGATTCCCTTCAGCTCTGTTAGTTTTGAGAAAGCTACCTTTGGCTCCTCTGGCTGATGAGTCCAGTAATTAATGCACTTATTAATTTCCATAAATTAGGATATTCAGTTAATCTATTTTGTTTATAGTCTATTTTGTTCATGGAACAGACTGATGAAACTCAGAGGGAAGGTGAGGGGAGGGGGCTGGTGGGAAGAAATAAATCAAAGAATTTATATGCATATATTCATGAAACATGGACACAGACTATTGTGTGGTGCAGGCCTGGAGGGGGAGTATAACGGGGAAGCGGTCAATGGGAAAAAATGGGGAACATCTGTAATATTTCAGCAATAAAGATACATTTTAAAAATTAAAGTGCCTGTCAAATTTAAAAAAAAGAATGGATGAAGAAGACATGGTACATATATATACAATGGAATATTACTTGGCCATAAAAAATGGAATTTTATCATTTGTGACAGCCTGGATGGACCTAGATAGTATTATTTTAAGTTAAATAAGTTAGACAGAGAAAGACAAATACCATATGATTTCATATATATGTGAAATCTGAAAAATAAAATAAAACAGAAACAAACTCATAGATACAGAGAAAAAACTGATGGATGTCAGATGCGTGAGGGGTGGGAGACTGGGTGAGAAAGTGAAGGGGTTAAGAAGTACAAATTAGCAGTTACAAAACAGGTATACGGATGTAAAGCTTAGGAAATACAGTGAGTAATATTATAGTAACTATATGGCATGTGGGGGATCACTATATAATTATGTAAATGTCTAACCACTATGCTTTATATTTGGAACTAATATAATATTGAATGTCAACTATAATTTAAAAATAAATAATTGTTTAAAAATATAAAAAATAAATTAAAATATTAAGTTAACTTCATTAATTTTGTGAGGAATACCTTCATTTTTTTCTTGTCAACTGAAGAAATAGGAACAAATTTAAAATGGGTTTTTAACCTCAAAATAGTATGGTCTGTAACAGAAGCAGATCTTAGCTATTATTTGAGTGCAATGACATATACACGCAGCCAATTATAGATGAAAAAGACATGGAATTTTTTGAGCAGAAAGGGACCTTAGAAATCATCTGCATTGGGGCCAGACAAGTGACAAATGTGTGAGTCAGACAGATTGTTAAGATTAGAGAGAGTGATGGGACCCAGGGTGAAATGTCAAGTGTGTTTTCCTCCTAAAGGATTTAAAAAGGAAAATTGTGCACATCATGCCTGCCCAAGGGAGGGGAAAGAAGAATCTGCCAGCAGATGCCATGGAGAGTACTCTTCTCTACCAACCCCCTCACTGTCGCAAGTAAGAAAATCTTATGATTCCATGTATATTAAATGACTCCCAGGCCCCCATGTTCTAGCCCAGAGCTCTATCTATGGCCATTCTCTGACCTTAGTGTCAATCCTTTGTATGTAGACATCCCATCTTCCAACACATCAAAAAATTGCAGCCATATTGTATCAGATGATTGCACCCATTCCTTTCATTCTTTAACACTTACTGTGTTATAACCACTGAACCTCTTGACAGAGATAAGAACAGGTAACTTGGATGATCTAATTTAGAAATGCTTTCACTCGTTTAAAAGTACATGACCTGTATGGAGGTTTAAAAAAAAAAACAACCAATTAATACTAAAACTATCCTATGACCAAGCAATCATGCTGCTTGGCATATATCCAAAGAAAATAAAATCAGAATCTTAAGGAGGTAGCTGCACTCTCACATTTATTGCTGCATTATTCACAACAGTGAAGACAAGGAAACAACCTAAGTGTCCATCAACCAAAAAAAAGGGATGGAGACACTATAGTGTAAATATACAATGGAATATTATTCAGCCATAAAACAAAATAAATCCTGTCATTTGCAATAACATGAATGAAACTTGAGGACATTATACCAAATGAAATAAGCCAGACAGACAAACACAAATGATCTCACTGTTTAGAATCTAAAAAGGTATTAAACAAGAAAGTATAATCAATAGTGATTACCAGGGGCTGGCAGATGAGGAAAATGGGTAAATGTTGGTCAAAGGATATAAATTTTCAATTATAAGATGAATAAGTTCAGGGGTATAGTAATACATAGCATAGTTGATAATATCATATAGTATACTTGAATTTGTTAAGTATTAAGTATTCTCATGAACACACACACACAGACACTGGCATCTTAAATATATACAAATAAAGCCAGAAAATCACCGAAACCAGTCTGGCTCAGTGGATAGAGCATCTGCCTGTGGACTGAAAGGTCCCAGGTTTGATTCTGGTCAAGGGCATGTATCTTGGTTGCAGGCACATCCCCAATAGGGGGCGTGCAGGAAGCAGCTGATCGATGTCTCTCTCTCTCATGAATGTGTCTAACTCTCTATCCCTCTCCCTTCCTCTCTGTAAAAAATCAATAAATATATTTTTAAAAAAACACACAAATAAAGCCAGAAAATAAGGCATAACTTTTTTGTTGCATCTTTTAAATATTTGACTCAATTGTGCTGCCTAATGCTGGAGATACATTCTGAGAAATGAATTATTAGGGGATTTCATCACTACTTGAACTTTATAGAGTGCAGTTACACAATCCTAGATGGTAGAGCCCATTGCGTACCTGGGCTACATAGTATAGTCTATTGCTCCCAGGCTACCAGCCTGTGCTGCGTGTTATTGTGCAAAACAGCAGAAGATGAAGTCAAGTACAAGAGAAAATTGTACAATCAAGACACACAGTAAACATGAGATGTGTGAGGTGCCTGCCACTGTAACACGATACACTGTTTACACCAACCTTTTGTTAATAAGTAGAAGGAGTACACTCTAACATAATAAAACACAGCATAAATACATAAACCAGTAACAGAGTCACTTATTATCATTATCAGGTACCATGTACTATACATAATTGCATGTGCTATACTTTCATATTACTGGCAGCCCACTAGGTTTTGTTTACACCAGCATCACCACAAAATGTGAGTAATGCATGCGGCTATGATGTCACAACAGGTAAGGTGTCACTGGGCGACAGGAATTTTTCAACTCCGTTATAATCGCATGGGACGACCATCATAAATTCTGTTTGTCTTGTGACCAAAACGTGCCAGGTGGCGCATGACTAGAACCACACATATTTGTGAATATTTAGGTAACAACAATGGCAGCAGCACAAACATCACAAATTATGGCTTGCTGTTAACGCCGCAATATTGAGTAGATATAAAACACTAGTTGTGCGTCAGTGGAAAAGGTATCGAGCCTGAGTTCAAATGGCCATGGTTAAGTTCTGACTCTGACACTCACTTTCTGTCTGATGTTAGGCGTGCCACCCCACTCTCAAATTTTCTCATTTGCAAAAGGGCAAAATGGCAATGCCAACCTATTCGCCTAGAGATGACGAAGAATGGCAAACCTTTCCTTCACAAACTTTACAAATATATCATCAGCATATAGGCACAATTTTAGATTTTGCCCAGTACCCACTTAAGATATCTATAATAATAAAACATAATATGCCCATCAGACCAGATATCCTTTCAGACGACCTTCCAGATGAAGCCAGAGCTGTGAAGGAAGCCCAGGTCCCAGGTGTCAGAGGAAAGCCGGAGCTGGCCACTGGGGAAAGGCAGGCCCGAATTTCATGCATCGGGGCTCTAGTAAAATCATAATGACGTTTGAAATTATCACAGTACACTTCCTCACTGTGGTTAAATAAACTGATGAACAAGTTTGAGCAACTTAAGCCAAATTTGTCTCCAAAGATTGAGGGAACCTGTTCTGACAGTTATCAACTGAATTAAATGACAAGCAATTGCCTGCCTTTCTTACTGATGGGACTCACAAGGAACTCTCACCATTTAGTGCCACTTATAGGTTTATACAGTGCTGAGTCAAAGATGGAAACAAACGCACCTCCTCCTGAGATGTACATATGCAATATGCAATAGCTTTTAAAATATGCAACAATAATTTAATCAGGAAATAATTATGCCAAGGCATAAGACACCATCAAAGTCATTTTCAAGTTTCTGAGTGAGTTTTTGGTTGGAGATTACCTGAGAAATCTTTGTATTTTTATTCACTTAACATGTTATTTAATTTATAATTTTAGATGAATTATTTTTTTGTATTTAGCGTGTTTCAAATATCTATATGCTTTCCTCAGCTTTAGAATGCAGAATTCTATGTATCAGTCATATCTGATGGTCCAGTATTTAAAATATATGCAAGATTATTTTAATATTATAGAAGACCTAGGGCTTCTCATCATTTAGGAAAGTAAAAATGTAGCAATATCTTTATTCTTGAAAACTTTTTATCTCAACCTGATTATTTCTTTTTTTTCAAATCCTCACTGAAGGACATGCTTAGAGAGAGGAAAAGAGAGAAAGAAAAAAAGAAAAGAGAGAGAGAGAGAGAGAGAGAGAGAGAGAGAATCGGTTGCCTTCCATATGAGCCCCACCCAGGGATTGAGCCTGCAACTCAGGTATGTGCCCCGACCAGAAATCAAACTAGCAACCTTTCAGTGCACAGGACAAAGCTCAATCAACTGACAGCCACTCTAGCCAGGCTCAAGCTGATTATTTCCAGTAGTTATTACACATTCTGGGTTTAATTGGGAAAAAGTAATTGCATTTACCTTTTATTTTGTCTTTGTTTTACAGTGCCTTTTTAAATGTTCCTCCTCTTCATCTATTAATTATTGCTCTAGGCAGTTGTTAGATCCAACTAGATTGAGTGAGACTTATCTTATGATGTCTGGATTTGATGAGCCAAATTGGTATTTAAGAATCAGAAGCGGAAGAAGATCACTTTGACATTGGTATTCTCAGGATGAAAAGATGTCTTTTTCTAACACATCCTCAGTCTGAGCTGTTCTCCATCAATATCGATTTGTGTGATGTAACTTTAAGATAACGAAAAGTTTCAAATCTATTATTTGGAGGATAAAACAAGTATTGAAATGTTCTGAGGTTAGAAAATGAAGACACCTCAATATTCCAAGTGATTCTTGCTTTGACTACTTATTATTCTGACATGATTGGGAGAGGAAGCAATCACTGCTGTCCTTTTCTATGCCACGGAGCGGCTTCTTAATCAAAAGAGATTACTGGAGGAAAAGATCACTCCATCTAAGACTATGTTATATTTAACGGTGTTAGCCACTTTTTTATTTTCATAAAGGAATGATATATAAATGATGTCCTCTGATTTCCATGTAATTGACATTTCTCCTTTGTAAAATTAACCATTTTTAAGCTAGAACATTTTAACATACGGAAGACAAATGGGAAAGCTAAAAATAAGTGGGAATGACCTTAAACTGGTTCCTACACTGCATTTCAAATGGGGTTTGCCTGCTTCCAAACCTATTATTTGGAAGGGCTGTCAATCTTTCCCTTGTTTGGTTCTGCTGCTTCAATTATCATAAATATTTTACAATTATGTTTGTGCCAAATAAACCTTCTATTGTTATCATTGAAAAGGATTTCTGTTCCAGGGCTGTCCAATTCATTTCCAATTTATCTTTCCTGTCTTCAGATGACAGAAAGTGAGTTTCACATCTGAGCCTTGTTGATCTAAACATTCAACAAATTTGCCATTGTAATTTCAAAAATATATAGTGACTCGAAGGTGGGAGGGCATATTCTTTGTTTTGAGTGATTTTGTTAGTTATAAACCGATGTTCCTGCTGAATGTCTCCTTTCAGAAATGACACACGTGGGCTTATGAAAATTAAAGTACAGTTTCAGTTTGTGCCCATCTCTACCTTTGACTAGGTTGTTGTGACCATCACCACACAAACAAAGTGGTGCCTATCTGGTAAGGTCGTTTGGAGGATTAACATGAGTTGGTACACATAAATCGTTTTCACAGATGGCACATGATAAGATGCTGGATATATGTTCTTCCATCATCATTATTACTAGTATATTGTTACCAGTTTAAAGTCATCTAAAGTCATATTGCAAGATGGTATTTTTCCCATGCAGAATTATGCCATTCCTATGTGTTTCCAAGAGACCCAATACTAATCCCATCCCAGCACTTCTCTCTAAACTGTACAATGTCTTGAACTGCCCATCTATGCAACTACATACATATTCCTAGCACAGGATGATGGGTTTCACCAGGGCTGACTATGAGGGTGACTGTGCATTCTCAGGCAATCCTATATAATAAAAGGCAGGAGCTGCCCCCTGGTGGTCAGTGTGTTCTTACAGGGGGACCACCCGCTCAGCCAGAAGCTGGGCTCATGGCTGGTGAGCTCAGTGGAGGGGGTGGGGGGTGGCTGGAGCCTCTCCCGCCTCTGCTGCAACATTAAGGATGTCCGACTGCCAGCTTAGGCCTGCTCCCTGAAGGATCAGTCGGACATCCCCCGAGGGGTCCCAGACTGTGGGAGAGTACAGGCCAGGCTGAAGGACCTCCTTGCCACCCCCGAGTACACAAATTTTGTGCACTGGGCCTCTAGTTTCACAATAAACAATAATTCAAATAAATAAGTCAATATCTTTGTTACCAATTCATATTAATCTACTTATATTAAAGGCTATTCCCTTCAGATAATACTTAAGAAAGGGTCTAAGAAACAATAGTCATTAGTTCTGGGGACATCTGAAGTTTTTCTAGATAGTAAGGTTTCCTGGATCAAAAATATCCATTTAAATTCCATTTTATCTTAGCTTTGTTCTTGTCAGTAGCACTCCGGTAATTTTACTTTTCAACTATGTTAATTAGCCTTCAAAACTGCTGGGGTTGCAGCCCTTCAGGTAGGGCTTCAGACCATCGCCTCACAAGCCACCTGTCCTTTGGCTCCAAGCCACAAAAGACTCCTATTTGACAGTTGATCCAATTCAAACTATCCTATTTCAGCCACACACAAAAAAAATTATTCTCATGCTGAGTTCCCCATCACTATTCTTCTATGAGCCATAGCATTCTAATACTAAGGATCTGATACAAATCTTATCCATATAATTCATCATTTCTTTTAAACTGTTCAAAACTAATCGACCTTCCCCTAAAATAGTCTCACATGATTTAAAGAATTCTGTCTCATACTGTTATATAGATATATTACTCTATGTTATTTTTATTTTCTCATAAATTGGTTGACCTTCTCTTCCCTACTAGAATGTAAGCACCTGGAGAGCAGAACCATGAAGTAATAGATTTGTTTAGAGAGAGCTAGTTATCAATATATTTTTATAGGTAAGTGGTAATGTAGGGCCAGGATGGATCTGAAATGACTGTTTCCATCTTACTTGATTATGCCTTCTAAAATCAATGGCACAGATGATAAAGGGGCTTAGTTTTGTTTTTTTAAAAAAATATCTGAATGTGGCCACATTTAATTTACATGATTTTTTAAAATCTCAAAATCAGTTCCTAACCAGCAATCAGAATAAAGCTAAGTTTCCTTGATGCTTACTATGTGTTCTGATATAATAAACAAATGGAAATTCAAGAAAGAATTTCTTTCTTAAATATGTCACACTGGCCGAGACCAGTTTGGCTCAGTGGATAGAGCATCGGCCTGTGGACTGAAAGGTTTCGGTTCCCGTTAAGAGCATGTACCTTGGTTTCGGGCACATCCCCAGGGGGTATGTGCAGAAGGCAGCTGATCAATGTTTCTCTCTCATCGATATTTCTGACTCTCTATCCCTCTCCCTTCCTCTCTGTAAAAAATCAATAAAATATATTTTTAAAAAATATGTCACATTGTTAATATGCTAAATAGAAATTTGGTCATTAGTCAAACATTTATTGAGCACTTACTTTTACTATAAAATTAGACACTATGGTTATGGTAAGTACCTAGGATAAAATGATGACTAAAAACAGTATTAGAGATGTGGAGAAAAAAGGAACCCTTGTGCCTGTTGGTGGGAATGCAGACTGGTGCAGCCACTGTGGAGAACAGTATGGAATTTTCTCAGAAAACTAAAAATGGAACTCCCATTTGACCCAGCAATCCCACTCTTAGGAATATATCCTAAAAAATTAGAAACAACAATCAGAAAGGATTTATGCACCCCTATGTTCATAGAAGCACAATTTACAATAGCTACAATTTGGAAACAGCCTAGGTGCTTGTCAGCGGATGAGTGGATCAGAAAACTATGGTATATCTACACAATAGAATTCTATGCTGCCATTAAAAAGAAGGAATTCTTACCATTTGCAGCAACTTGGATGGAACTGGAGAGCCTTATGTTAAGTGAAATAAGCCAGTCAATGAAGGAGAAATACCACATGATTTCACTTATTTGTGGATAACAAAGAACATTATAAACTGATGAACAAAGGGATAGATACAGTGGCAGTAAAGCATCAAACAGACTCAAATTACAGCAGGAAGGTTAGGGAGAGGTGGGGTAGGTAAGAGATCAACCAAAGGACTTGTATGCATGCAGATAAGCATAACCAATGAGCACAAG
>PVJN01048608.1:0-15541 GCA_004026805.1 Lasiurus borealis
CATGGCAAGATGGCTAGCAAATATTGCCCCATATTTTTAAAATGGCAGTTAAGGAGTATTATTTTGGCCGAGACCGGTTTGCCTCAGTGGATAGAGTGTCGGCTTGGGGACTGAAAGGTCCCAGGTTCGATTCCGGTTGGGGGCATGTACCTTGCTTGCGGGCACATCTCCACTGTGCGGTGTGCAGGAGGCGGCTGATCGATGTTTCTCTCTCATCGATGTTTCTGACTTTCTATCTCTCTCCCTTCCTCTCTGTAAAAAATCAATAAAATATATATTTTTTTAAAAAGTATTATTTTGATCACAGGTGATGCCTGTCCCCCATCTCCCTTGGAATTTTTTTGAGTCCAGGACATGTCATAGAAGATGTAATTATCTCAGACAAAGAACAGTCAATGAATCAAAAATTGTACTTAGATGATGAAGCTAAGTAAAATTTCCACATTAGAGTGCCTAGCATTTAATTCAGGTGGGCAGTTGCCTTCCCCAGATGAATGTGCCTCAAGCTTCTAGAATTACTATGAAGGAGAAAGTCCTTCCATCCCTCCCAGGTGCCTTTCCATCCACACCGCCTCTGTTTACATCCATTACACCCTGGACAAAAGCTAGCCTCACTTAGAATTTGCCAAACTCCCTCAATATACCCCGAGTGAAATACCCATTTAGTTTTCCAACTCAGGTTAAAGCACATCAGCACAGTGGCTTCTTGGCATCTCACCTCAAGGGAATGTCACCTCTATTTCTCACCAACTGCCGGGAGAAGATGACATAGAACACCGAGTTTGCACATTGTGCCCACCACCTGCGCTGTGACAAGAGCAAAGGGTACCTTCCCATCGTGACCCAGGTGAGTATTTCTCTCTGGTTTACCCACAGCGCCAAGGTCACTTGTAGCAGCAGTTGTCATTTAGAGTATTGTTGTCCCTCTTCGGCAACACCCCAGTTAACATGCTGCACCCCTAACCCCCAGTGTAATGGTATTTGGATTTGGAGATTTGGGGAGGTACTTAGGTTTGGTTGATGTCATAGGATGGGGTGTCCAAGATGCCAACAGTGTCCTTCTAAGAAGCGCAAGAGATATGAGAACCCTCACTCTACCTGGGACAAGGAAGCCATCAGCAAGCAAGCAAGAGAGCTCTCACTGGAAACCAAATCCACAGACACATTGCGTATTTCCCAGGCCACAAACTGGGAAAATGTTTAAGCCACCCAGGCCGTGGTATTTTGTTAGAGCAGCCAGAGCAGACTAGCTCACACTTTGTCTCCCAATTCACAAGCACAACATAGGAGAGTATGGCCTCTACTCACCATTTCCACAACCTCCACTGGCCCACCATAACGCATAAATGAAAATTACATCCCACTAAGGAATTACAGTTGCCAATTCCCAAACTACTTGGCTCAGGAAATTTCTGCCCAACTTCTCTCATAAAGAACACTCTCTCCCTCAACGATTCTTTTCACTTTACCTCTTGGTCCTACAGGGTGCTTCAACATCTTCCTCATAGGAGTGCAACTCGCAGGACATAAAATTATATGAGAAGAGGCTGCATTTCATTTTGTATCCCCAGTCCTCACACTGAGACTCCCCAACTGCAGACTCAGTATGTGGTGGATAAAGAAGCCAGGAAATACAAGATCAAATTTATTAAGTTTTAATTTCTACTCCTTCTGCAAAATACAAAACAAAACCAAACCAAAACACTTAAAATATCACAGTGTAATTCAGTTAATTTTATATAACCCGGAGGTTATAAGGAACAAAGGAAACTAAGAATAATCATGCCTTTTGAATATTCAATTATCCCAACAGCTAGAATAGGGATCCCTTTACACTTCCAAGAATATTATCCCTATTGTGATGCTAGATACTCTGGTCTGAAGGAAGAAGAGCCTTAGATTTCTCTATGGGGGGGAAGGTTGCGGTGGCCATGGCCCTGAAAGATGCTCTGATCTGGGCAGTAGTGGCAGCCCTGGCTGCGTCACTGGCTCGGGCTCTCTCTACCTTATCTCTCAAAGCTTCTGCATAACAACGTGGGTAGGCAGTGGCGTGGGTATTATTGACCTTTGCACAAAACTCCAGCACTTCCATCTTGCTGGTTTCCTGATATGCTTTCGGACCCCACAAAAACTCAGAGCGTGGAGGCACACTGCCCGACACCTGGCGGCACTCCAGATAACTCAGCCTCACAAAATGGGCCAGGAGCTTCTTGGGCTCCCCAAAGATGAAATGCTTTCTCCCGGGGTACACCAGCTTCAGACGTAAATCTTTCCAGATTATTTCTTCAGAGACACAGTTGCCATTCAGGAAGATCAAACCCAGGATATGCAACAGGAAACCCGTCTTGGGGAACCCCCTACCGGGCCGCACCCTCCCATTATTGGGAAGTTTCAGTTTGCTGACAAGAGAATAGGAGTGATTGCTTGAGCTGACTTCATCGATGTATAAAGCAAAGAAGGTTTCCATTTCATCAGAGGCTTTCTGGAGCATCTCACAAAACCGGTCTTGGTGATCCTCCCCGACAAAACGCAGCACGTCTTTCCTCATGATGCGTTGCTTCAGCTTATACTTTGACAGAAGGAAGAGCTCTAAAGCCTCAGTCCTCCTTTTGAAATCATCCACCAATGAGAACCTCATGAAGCGTGAGGTCACAGAGGAGACAGCCTCATCCCCACCTTGGCTGCTGGAAGCTTTATGAGATCCAGAGCAAGACACATCTACAAAAGAGGTAGTGCTGGTTGGTGAGCTCTGAGGGCCCTGGGGAGTGTTAAGTGACCCACCCGCATGCAAACCGTGGCTAATACCTTCGCACTGAGTAGAGGAGGGAGGAAACTCTTTTGCTGCTGCTGCAGTGGCCTGAGCGTTGTCACAACTCTGAGGCTCGGTTTTGGCATGGTGGCGTTTTTTGCTCTTGCGACCAGCTGACATGATGGCACTATCGTCAGGGGCAGCGGGCAGAAGTCGGGACAGGAAATCGGGAGGTGGGGACACCTGGGTAAAGGAGAAGGAGGTCATGTGAGCGCCTTCAGTCAGCGGTGTGATGGATTCTACCTGGGCCTTGGCTAAAGCTGCCTCTCGGGGTTTCCTGGGGGCACTGCGCTAGCAATCCACAGGGCTACCCTTCCGATGCCTCTGTTCTTTGAGAAACCTGGAGAGGCACTTGCGGGAATCCTTAGACTACAGCCTGGCATCCCTTCCAAAGGATCCTTAGACTACACCCTGCAGCCCTTCCAAGGGGTACAGGGCTGGGAGCAGAGGGATTTCCACTGGGGAGCGTGTGTTCTAGGGTGTCAGATTCTTCTAAGTGAACTACCGGAATCATCATGTCAAAGATTGGCAGGTCCTTGGCCCCCTCTACTCTGCTCCTGTAAAACTGACACCTCCAACCAAACCTAGCAGCTCACACAAGGGTTCTCCCTCAGCCTGACCGCTGTGCCCAGGGTCCCCCAGGCCTGAGGGCAGGGGCACTTTGGCCCTTATGGGCATCTGTCTTTGGCCCTTCAAAGGTCTCCTTCACTGGGTGCTTGGGTCCTTGCATACTCACGCAGGGTTCTCACCTGGGTCCAGGTAGTGGCTGGAATCCCGCTATTCAGCTGACTGGTGGCTGCCCCTTCACTGAAGGCCTCTTTTCTGCTACATTGGATGTAAGTAACAGAGGGTGAGTCTGAGACTGGCAGGCCCACCCTGAGCTGAATGCAAAGGTGAGCTCAGCATTCCTAACTTATTCCATTGCAGGCCCTGTGCACGAATTCGTGCACCAGGGGAGTCTGGTCGGCCCACCCCAAGATAAGCGGGGCTCGCTGTGGGGAGAGGCCAAGGGCAGTTGGCTTCAGCCTGGATCAGGGTGTGAGTGGCAATTGGGGGTGGGCTCAGCCGGGGGTAGAGGCCATGGTGTGCCAGGGGGAGAGGGAGAGGGCGATTGGCCGGCTGCTTCTACCCCAGAACAGGGGGGGGAGTAGCACATCTGGGGAGGCAGGGGCTACTGGGGTGTGGAGCAAGGCATTTTCAGGCCATCCCGCCCTCTGGGTAAATCCCTGTGAACCTCGCAGTGGAGGGGACAGTTTGCACCCCAGTGTCTTATTGTATAGGGATAATATAATCTTTCCCTTGACTTGTGGTGTAGTAGCCCGGGAGTCTCCCTCCAGCCAGCACTTCCTGCGCCTGCCCTTCCGTGAGGATGAGAGTCACCCCGTCTGCCCAGGTTCCCCAGGCTGAGAATGGGGTTCCCTTACTACGGCCATGGGTGTTCCCTGCGATATGACGGCCCAGGGAGAGGCCCCTTAACTTCTGGAGCGTCCTGGACAGCCTCCCGCTGCTGGGGTAACGGTCCCTCATCAATGGAAGCCCCACCCCCTTACCCCCTCACCCAGCCCAGCTGGCAGGACCCCAGGAGGGGAGGGGCGTCAGCCATCTTTTCCGGGAGCCGCCGGGGTCCTGGCCCAGCAGCGGGAGGGGGACGCCCTGGCACCAACAGGAGGCCTGGCTCCTGCCCACAAGGAGGCTCCCTAACTCAAGGGCCCTCCTCCCAGGGGAGGCTCCCTAACTCGAGGGCCTTCCCCTCACTCCCGGGAGGCTCCCTAACTGAGGGCCTTGCCTCCCAGGAGGCTCCCTAACTTGGGGGCCCTCCTCCCTCCCTCCCTCCCGCCCTCCCTCCCTCCACCCGGGCTCCCAGCGTGGAGGGGGGCAGCGGCCAGGCCCGGGCTGCTCCCTGAGGTGGGACCCACTCCTGGGCACCCTGCGACCCCCCCCCTCGACTTGCTCAGGGCGCGGGCCCTTCCCTCCGACCAAGGCCCCCGTGCCCGGCCCCCGAGGGGGTAGCGAGGCTTCCCCGCCTGCCGCCATGTTGGGGCCCGGGGGGGGGGGGCGCCAGGAACGGCCCGGGGCGGGTGTCTCCCTCCCCCGCCCCCTCACCTGGGCTTGGTGGGGTGCCACTCACTCTGCCCCGCGGACCTGGGCGCCCCCGAATGAACCCCCGCGCCCACAGGAGGGACCTCCCTCCCTCAGCCTCAGCGCCTGCCCAGGGTCCCCCAGGCCTGAGGGCAGGGACAGGGCTGGAGGGCTCAGTGGGCAGGGACGGAGCCATGGGGCGGGGTCTGGGAGAGGGACGGGGGCACTTTGAGGGGTGGGGCATGGGGGCGGGGCGTCGCAGAGGGGCGGTGGCCTCATCCTCACCCCCCTGGTCACCTTGACTGGCCTTTTCTCCTCCGCCCTCAGCGCGCTGCCTCCTCAGGTCAAGTCCGTGCCAAGGGCCACAGGGGGAGCTGGAGCGCTGGCCCCAGTTAAAGAGACAGGCCTCTCCGGGGAGAGTCATGGATCTCTGGCGCCCCCTGGGTGGCGGGAGGGTGCGCCCGGCCTCTCACAGGGATTGTCACCTGCACCCCTCTCAGGACTGGGACCCCTCCCTGGGCCCAGCCTCAGGCAACGCCCCCAGCTCCCTGGGGTCTCCCTGCCCTAGTGCGCCCCCTGCAGGGATCTAAGTGCAGATGAAGGCGGGGGGGCTGCAGGACTCGCCCAGTGGCTGGGTCATTCCCCTGGCTGCTGTCTCTTTAAGGACAGGCTTCCCCGGGCCTGCCACAGCCCTGAACACCCTGACTAAGCTGCCTGCTGCAGGGTCTCACAGAAAACACGTCTGTGTCAGGAGGATGTGACCTGGGAGGCTGAGGGACCAGGCAGAGGACCCAGGGCAGATGGCGGCATCACAGACACACACACACACACACACACACACACACACACACACACACACAACCCAGATCTTCTATTTCTTCTCTTTAGGAACCAGACTTGGACCCAGACTTGGCCCTATGAACTCCTGTTCCTAGGGATTAACTAACTGTAAGAGACAGGATGAGCGGGAAATTTTGTAAGGTCCCATCTCACATGGTCCTGTTATCACTGGATATTGTCTCCTGCATTTCAGGATTCAGGTTTCTCAATGGTCTGTTCTGCTTAGTGCTCCGGCTATGCTTTCCAGTCCACCACATGGCGCACAAAACTTTTCAAATAATTGTCAGATATATTGTGGATCCCTGAGAAGAAGAAAAGTCACTGCAGACATACAACATCTGTGTCAGGGTGGCAGAGGTGGGACAGTGTGTGTCCTGGGGGAACTCAGACCAGGGGTCTTGTCTACTTCTCTTACTTGCCTGCTTGTGGGTATCAGCATTTGCTGTGTTCACCCACTGAAAACTGAGAGTGATAAACCCTATCTTTTTTAAAAACATATTTTATTGATTTTTTACGGAGAAGAAGGGAGAGAGAGAGAAAGTCAGAAACATCGATGAGAGAGAGACATCGATCAGCCGCCTCCTGCACGCCCCACAGTGGAGATGTGCCGCAAACACGGTACCTGCCCCCGGCTGGAATCGAACCTGGGACCTTTCAGTCCGCAGGCCGATGATCTATCCACTGAGTCCAACCGGTCTCGGCAACCCTATATTTTAAGACTGTGGGAATAGGTGTTGTATGTGAAGCATCTGTCAAGATGACTGGCCAACACTACTTTTTTTTTTTGGTTATTGTTGTTTAAAAACATTTTATTGATTATCAATGATAAGAGAGAACCATTGTTGGACCGTGGAGAGTAAGTCCACAACCCAGGCATCTGTCCTTGACCAGAATCAAAGCCAGGGCCCTTCAGTCCTTAGGGTGAGTCTCTATCCACTGAGCCAAACTGGCTAGGGCAACCCTGGGTTTTTAATGAATGACACTTATGATTTTTACCTACACAGTATCATTAAGCATTTTTTAAACCCACTATATGTTGGATAAAATGTAATGCTGTCAGACAGAACAACACCGAATCAGCCAACACTTCAGTTTGCAATGTAAAGTTAAATAGCTTTTCTCCATCAGAGCGTTTATTATTGAACATTGGTTTGGTGGTGTTTCTCCCTGTCACCTCATCTTGCTGCAACTTATAGTTCCTAGAACTCAGTCCAGGACCAACTCATTCAATCCTTTCCATCTGTCCTTCCATCCAAACCACCTCCACTGGCTTTTCCTTTCTTCCCCACCAGAACCTCTTAGAACTCACCTAATTCCCTCAAGATATTCTAGTTAAAACGCTCTTCTAATACAGTGGGATGTAACTCTACCATTTCAAGGCACAGAGACTCAGCACGACTGTTCATCTTCACTTCAAGACAATCTGCAATAGGCTGATGATGCCCAGGGAGCCTTGACAAATGCAGACGGTTATTCCAATTCCTTGTAAAGGAACTGAGCAGGAACAGGCGCTGTGGGAGGCCAAATATTGAAGGGAAGTCAGATTTGTTTCCTGAGACCTTCAAGCAAATAACACAGTACAGAAATAGAGTATTGGTGGTAGAAGGACATCGAAGAAGAGGAGAATGAGGAATAAGAGGGTGAGGAGGCGGGTTCAGCCACTTGACACAGCTGAAATGTGTAGTCAACCTGGAGGAATGGAGGCCTCTGAACCAGGTACAGCATGGCGTCCGTCTGCGTAGGGCATTGGATCTGGGAGTAGATATTTGGGGTGCAGGAGCTACTTGATGGATTAGGTTTGCCCTGTGGTGGGTTGAAATGAATCCTGGGAAGTGTTGTGGGAGCGAAAAAGTCCAGGATGTAGAGTCATGGAGATGACTGGGCACTTATGGGGATGTGACCATCTAAGTGGCAATGAGCCAATGGGGTGGGAAGAATGATTCAGGAAGGGTTTTGGAGCTGAAGATGTGGGCAGGGGGCAAACAGGCACCTGAATTGGAAGAGAAGGGCCAGGTCTACCTCAGTAGGGGAAGGGGAGGAGGATGTGCATCTGTGGGCATGCACCCCCAGGCTCCCCGGGCATCATTAGCCTATTGCACAGATGGGGAGACTGAGGGCCACAGTGGCCTGTCCACCCCACTGCCTGGACCTGCAGGAACCAGAGATGTCTCTCTGAGACTTTTTGTAGCCCCATTGACATGGCTTCTGCTCCATATAAAGGTGGGGAATAGAGTCTCTGCGGGCAGACCACCCACAGAAAGCCTATGAAAACCAAGACCCAGCTAAGGGGCTGGGAAGTGGGAGTCATGTGAAGTTGGGATACAAATATCTGGAGGTGGTAGATTTGCTCACCACTTACTGTTCATTTACTCAACCCTTACCAGGTGGGTACTTATGGCCACCAGGAAGTAAAGGGTGCAATTGTTTCCAGACAGTGAGGGCAACAATATTGGGATGAAGGGGACATGGGCTGGGTTGCTCGGGGCTGTCTGCAGAGGGTTTTGAGGGTGTTTGGTGGATCTGGGGTGCAGGGTGATATGGAGGTACAATGGCACCACACATGTGACTCTGTGTGTGGCGGGGGGGGGGAGGATGTGGATGGGAGGGAGCTAATTAGCTGCAGTATGGTCTCTGGGCAGGGTCTGGACTCAATCAAGCCCATGTCTGCCAGCCTCATGTCAGCTGCACCAGCATCCCTCAGTCTTCCTGTGGCTTCCCATCTTCCCTAGTTGCCACACAGTCTGTGTGACCAGGGTCCTCCAGTGCTGTCAATGGGGTCAGGGCTGGAGTGCTGCACAGAGGACAACAGGGGAAGGACAAAGAGGCGTCTCTTTTTTCTATGGTTCCTGCGGTGGGAGAACAGGGTGCTTGGGGCTCCTGACTCAGCCTAAGAAGCTCCTTCCTTGCAGCCCAGTCCATCCCGGTGGCTGGTGATAGCAAGTGTCAGAGAGAAGAACTAGTTCCCCAGCCCACCCTTCAAAACTCTGGGACTCTGGCTCCTCTGAGTCTCCAGAAGCCTGGGAAAGCCTGGGGCAGTGGCTGTGCTCTCTACTTCCCAAGGGGCCCAGGCTTCTAACAGCTTATGCATTCCACAGGAGCCTCAGGACCTGCCCCACATGAGCACAGTCTACCACAATTTTATGGCAATTAGAAACGGAAAACCATTAGAGGAGATGGGACAACCCCAAACCCAGCACAGTGGCAAGAAGTCCTCTGTTTTCTGGCTGGTGTGACTAATGGTTGAGCATTGACCCATGAACCAGGAAGTCAGGGGTTTGATTCCCACTCAGGCCACATGCCTGAACTGAGGATGTGATCCCCATTGGGCGATGTGCAGGAAGCAACAAATCAATGGTTCTCTCTCATGGATGTTTCTATCTCCCCTCATCTCTCTCTCTCTCTCTCATAAAAAGTATTTATTAGAGTCCACTGTCGATACTAGGGTGGGGACCAAGCCAGGGAGCAGGTAGGACTATGGGCACGGACCCAAGAAGAGTGCCTTCCAGGGTCTGAGACTCAGAAATAATAGTGTAAATGGACTAGAACAGGGATGAAAGCCGGCAGCACCGGTACTTTTGAAAAAGGCTGCAAAACAAGAAAAGTGCTCCATACCTGACAAAAATGGGGAGGCCCCACAGGAGCCTGGCCAAGATGCTAAACCCAAGGGAAGCTCTGGTAGCATTCCCTAGGCGCCTATGGAAGCTGGTTTCCACCCCGGCCTAATTCTCCTAATTCTCCCAGGGCTGGAGGCATCTGAATTCAAACCAGTCACTTTCTTCTGGTGATGAAAGTAGACAACTCTTTGTGTGAGGGTCTGGAGAGAAACCTGAATGGCCTAGACTTTAGGCCTGGAGACTGAGACAGCAAAGTCTCCTTGCACTGCTGGGAGGGCCTGCTCAGCTAAGCTCTTGCTGGGGGCAGCCTGAGCTGTGGAGACCTGCTCAGAAGAGACCTCCAGTGTGCCCTTGTTCACACGTTCCTCAGCAAGCAAGGAATTCCCTCCTGTGTGCAGGTCCCAGTGTGCCAGGGCCCTAGAGGTCCACCGTGGCTGGCAGAGTGCAAGGCTGGGCTGCTGAGGCCAGTTCCTGATGCCCAGAGTCTTGGAGTGTTCCCACTTACGGCAGCCTCCAAAAAGGATGAGGACCTTGAGATGAGGGTGACCCTAGATTGTTTGGGTGGACCCTAAATGCCATCACACATGTCCCTTTCAGAGAGAGGCAGGTGAGCATAGATAGAGGAGAAAGAGAAGTGAAGACAGAATCAGAGATGGAAGGGATGCATCCACAAGCCAAGCTCAACAGCCACCGCCAGAAACTGCCAGAGGCCTGTAGTTGATGCTTGTCCCAGTTGCTGGAGGGTACCCACCCTGATCATATTTTTATGCCTTTGAGAGTCATGTAGGAAAGTGGCTAGAAGGCTACAAGTGTGTACATTTATGTCATTTTAATCCCCAAAGTCTGAGGTAATCTTTAGATTAGCCATAGAGTTGGGGTTCTTCAGAGAAACAGAACCAGTAGGATGGAAAGATAAAGAGAGGTTGGTTCACATGATTGCAGATACTGGCCAGTCCCAGGATCTGCAGTGTTAGTCAGCCAGGTGGGGGTCATGGAGAGCCAAGGGTTCCATATTCAACTCTCTTGATCAGTTGGGCTGCTATAACAAAACATCAGAGAATGGGTGGCATATTAACAACAGATTTTGATTTCTCAAAGTTCTAAAGACTGTTTGGGATCAGGTATTATGGTCAAACAAGGACTTATCGATGTGTCCTCATATGGACAGATATATTATGTCTTTAAAGTGATGGTTAAGGTAGACTGAAGCCATTAGGATAGGCCAGTGGTAGGCAAACTGCAGCTCACAAGCCACATGTAGTTTGTGAGCTGCGGTTTGCTGCTCTGTTGACTCATGAGTTTGCCGACCACTGTCCTAGACTCTCAATTCCAATGATTACAGGCTGTTGTTCCTTGTGTTTAAGCCCCTATCCCAGTGGTCGGCATACTCATGAGTCAACAGAATGGCAAACCCCACTCAAGAGCTGCATGTGGCTCATGAGCCACAGTTTGCCGACCACTGGGATAGGCCATAATCCAAACTTATAAGAGTTTAGGACATCCAAGTAGACAGCAGGCTCACACAAGAGATGGATAGGAGAAGTGGGAAGCCATTTGCAAGCTCAGGAAAAAGTGCACAGGGCAAACCAAAACTGCTTGTACCCGAACATTGGAATTCCAGCCTCAAGAATTGTGAGAAAATCAATTTCTTTTGATTGAGCCATCCACTCTGTGGCATCTACATAGGGCAGCCCGAGATAACCAATACTCTGCCTAGGATGCATATTCATTTTCTGGATTATCTGACCTACTGAATTAATTCCTAAAAGCATGTGCAATGGTCTCCTATTTAGCCCAGAGATGAGGATGGGGTTTCTGCACTATGGTGATGTGGTGTCCATAACCACAACACTGGACCCTAAATAGATGATCTACACAGGAATCTATCAATGACACATGCTCACACATTAGGGTAGTAGAAGGACACCACACACCCTAAAATGGCATGGTGAGGGGGGTGTACACCAAGGAACAGTGAATGAGCAAGTTCTGTGGGAAGCAGGCTATTGGGTATCAAGAGTTTGAGGTGACACCTGAGTACCCTAAATTTATAATCAGATGGTTTGCAAAGTCTACAGGATGGTAGGGAAGAGAAACCCATCGCTGAATAATAAAAGTGCTCTGTGGGTAAGGGACTTTATCAGCAAGTAAAGAGTATAGAGGTGAACTTGCAGTTCAGCAATCTGAGACCCTGCTGGTTTCAAGGCATGTCAAGGCAGCACATATTATCAGGCCTTCATTTGGGATCTTTCACCACAGTGCAGTTTTCAATGCAAATATTTTTTTATCTCAATTCAGACATCTCATTTGAGTTTCTGTCTTCTGCTCGCCAGTCCCACTGTCTCATCTTCTGCACATCATATCCTAACTGACAAGGATGTCTCAGAGGCTGACTTGCAGTGTCCCTAAATCTAAACTGCCTTGTCTCAGATAATTCACACTTACCTGGAACACCTCTGGAATCACCTCCCCTTTTAAGTTTCCTGTGAGGCAGAGAGAGCCTCTCAACATCCTCTTCAAGTGTTTGAAGCTCCTAGCTAGCAAAGTTCTATGAAGGGAGGCTGGGTCTTTATCTTGCATCCTCGGTACTGATACATGGCTTTCCTACCAACATATGTTCATTTAAGTTTGTGGAATAGAAGAGAAAGGGTATAAGGGATCTTACATGCTAAGATTTATTATATCCTACACCCCTGAGTAAGCTAAGCATATAGAGGTATGAAACACATTTATAACAGAAATGATGGTAAAATCAAAGGAGAATCAAGGTGGATGAAATTTTATTTTTTTCCTATTCTATTCTTTCTACTATATTACTTTGGAATTCTTTCCCATGATCTCAGATATTTTTTCAAGACAACAATCAATCCTTAGATTTTATTAGTTGTGGAGACACCCCAGGACCAGGCCATGGAACATTTCCTGCCTGTGGTATCAGTGTCAGCCCCGGCTACCCTTCTGGCTTGTGCTCTTTCTACCTCCTCTCTCAAAGATTCTTCTTATTGTCTTGTGAAGGCACTTGGAGTCCTATTATTGAGCTTAGGTAAAGATTCCAGGATTTTTAACTTGATTGTTATGTAAGGTTTGGGATCCCAGAGGAGCTCATAGCATGGAGGATCAGTGTAGGGCACTTGACAGTACTCTACCTTCACTAGATCTTTGGTGATAAGCTTCCTAGATTCCCCATTGATGTCTTGTTTCCTCCCAGGGTACACTCACATGCCTCCACTCTAAAAACCCACAGGGTTCCTATGGCTTGGGGAAATTTCAGGCTGTATCCTGCCAGCCCTGCCTCAGATGTACTGAGGTGACCATAGGGGCCGGCAGCGTTTGAATTAGAGGAATCTGTTATTTCATATCCAGAACACAATTGAAACTGCTGGCAAGCCACAGGACCAAAAATAATAAAGTGAAGGAAGCCCTCTGCTCATCAACCCAGTGCAGGTATTCCCACTATTGACTGTTCATTGGTGGGTTTTCTGTCCTGGTTTCTGAAAGTCCTCAGTCCTCAGTAAGGATCCACATTTGGCTTCATATCTGGCCTTGCGTCTCCACTCCTTCAGTTGGATACTGGCTACACCTTCAAATCAAATATTTCACCTCCACTAGTCCACGTAAAAAAAAACACAAAACAAAACAAAAAAGCGTTGGGAGAGTTAAAACTTACTAGCCCTGTCCTGGATTTTTAAGAGCCTTAAGCCAAAGCCGGTGTGGGGTCAGATGCATTGTCATCCCTTCTATTTAAGGGTGGATGTACCCTCTGCCCATGCTTTGACCCACCACACTCATGTTCTAAGCTTCCTCCATGACCCTTGGGCCTGCCCCTCATATTAAGTCCAGGACCACTTTAAGGGCCCTACAGGAATATGAGGATTTCCTGATCTGAACATACCTGTTCTAGGATTCTTGAGGCTGAATAAGAAATTACTTTACTGTGTCCTCAATATTGAGGGTGTGTGGTTACCTGGAACCTCATAGTACTCACCTTGGCTTCTGGGAAACCTAGAAATCTTCCCACTACTGGCCTCAGGCCATACCTTTAAGACCAAGTCCCTCACCCTCTTTATGACACCATAGGAGGGTGTGATTGCATCATCACATCATGCCAACAATGCCAAGGTATCAAGGCATCAGCAAGGGTGGGGTCCCCTGGCCCCCACATCTCTGATACCCTCCTTACAGAGTCAGTCTAAGGGCCCTGTCTAAGGAATCTTAGGGATAATGGCTTGGGAAATCTCTCAGCCACCTCATGGTATTAGTGTCTGTGTTCCCCAGAGCCGTCAATCATGGTTCTGCCCTTATTTCCTGGCAGGACCTAGATCCCCTTCCTGTGCTCACCCAGATCTCACAGCTGCAGGCCAAAGCCCTCACCTCCTGAGGAGCCATGGAAGGAAAGGTCAGGGGAATGCACATGAGGATCTTCTGCTAGTGCCCATTCAGGAGGTGACATCAGGACTCAGGCTCTGTGGGGCCTGTCAGTTCAAGGTAAGGTTGTGCCCTTAGTCCTCATTCAGGATCCTACCCTTGACTCCTAGCAGGTCCCTGGAACTCCTCTTTCTTTCACTTTAACATCACCCATGTACATGGAAGCTCTCATGTCCCTGAGAACCCTGAAAATTAGTGAGTGCATTCTCAATCGTATAGCCCTTCCATAGCCTTTTGGGTCTGAGAGCAGACTTAAGCCAATATCTCTGTGGCTCCCCTGTCCTCAAGCTTCAGAATCCTCTTCTTGACTCCTGTGTGTCCTGTGAAAAGCCTTTTTAGAAATGCCATATCCTTGAGAATTAATTTTTTGCATCTCTATTGTAAACTGAGAATAGGATGGTTTGGTGCCAGGAGTGTTTTAGGATGGGGATGATGTAGCCAAGCCAGGGAGCAGAGGACATGTGATGTGCTGTCAGAGAAAACACACTGACCTCTTCCATCCTTTCACTAGCCAGACTTAGCCTCTTAGCTAATTTCGCTTCTAAGAGTTTTATTCTCTATAAGAGAGGGGCTGAGCCAAATGACTTTGTGATCCCCTGTGCTTTAGTGGTTTACTGATATTTGCCTTGTAGATTTTGATATTATCACCGACTACCATCTTTCTCTTTCTCTATTCATATCTCACATATATTTAGGTCATTTTATGGCTTGTTCCTGGGGTTGTGTTTTTCAAATCAATATATTGAGTATGAAGTCTTGCTTTTTGGTCGAAGTACATTTTGAAATCCAGAGAAGGAAAATGAATTAAGTGGCATGCGGAGTGCCACAGACTTGAAGGATTGCCATGGGATGTGCTCTAGAGGAATTCAGTGCCATGCTTAAGTCCTGATATGTCATTTTTATCCTTGAATGTGAGACTATTCCAGGTTATTTATCTACAAAATGAGTCTGGTAGTCTTTCACACAGGACTGTGGACATTCACTTGTGATAAATATAAATCATCTGGCAAAGTATTAGGCAAATTTGGTGCTATTACTATATGGTAGTTATCTCTAAGATGCTTTGACCCAAGATGATAACCGCCTTTCCACACATAATTTAATCTCCATGCTCTATTACAGAAAACCACATCAGGCAAAATGTGGCTACCAAGAAAAACTAAGTAGAATTTCCCCTCTAGAGCATTTGTTTTTTAGTAATGGTGTGGGGTTATCTTCTATAGGAAGATGCAACTCAAGGTTCATTAGTTCCAAGGACAAACCACTTGTCATGCAACCACCCTTAATTTTATGAATTTCATCACCACCATAAATAGAGCACATCCTTCCTTTTTGCCAAGTTAAACTCCAATTCTCTACATGAGGTGCCATTTTCATGGAGTGAGATCTGGCTCTCCTAGCCCATGAAAAGAGATATTTTCCAGTGGCTCCTTGGCATCTCATGCCAACGGATATCACCCTTATTTCTCAGAAACACTCTAGACATCTTGTGCTCAAAACACCTAGTTTGAGCACTATATGCTCCTGCCCTGGAGCTAGTGGATTGGACCCCTTCCAGTCTGGCCGCAGGTGAAGATTTCTCTTAACTTTTCCCACATTCCAAGTTAATCCTTAAGAACTGTTTTCCATTCCAGGCTTAGTCTCTCAACTCTAAGACCCATACCTGAGTGTTTGGCCCCTACTTCACAATTCCTCATCTTCATCCAGCACATCATGCAGCCCAACTGAAAATTACCTGCCTGCCCCCTACTCCCCCCCCCCCCCCCCCCCCCCC
>PVJN01048609.1:0-15541 GCA_004026805.1 Lasiurus borealis
TTAAGAGGCAAAGCAGATGAATTAAATGGGGGAGAGTAATGAAAACTTCTTTTTTTTTTTTTTGTGAACCTCAAAGCAGTCACAAGTCCTCTCCAAATTTCATAAGTCTTTTTTTTTTCTTTTAATGCTTCTAGATCACTCCAATGTTGAGCTTTTCCTCCTCTTTCAGATTTGCTTTGACCCTCAATGTTGTTGGGTTTGAATGGGAGTGAGAGTAGAAGGAACAAAAACCACTTACAACTTCACACGTGCCAGGTGTTGGTGTAAGTGCTGGGGGGTCAGGAGAAGGGCACCCGCAGGTGTGCTCCGTGGCACGCAGGTCACTTTAGCTTCAGGCTCAAGAGGAACTTTCGCCCTCTCCCCCCTCCCCCTTAACTGCCCAGAAGAATTTGAATGAGAGGTTTAGCCTTAAGAGACGATCAGAGATAAACTTCTTCTGAGCTGCCCGTAGGGGAGAGCACGCTCCTGTTTTCCAGTCTTATCATCCTCTCTTCTAAAGTCCTGCGATGACCCTTCGGAGACCCCAAGGCTCCTCACCTCATCCCCCCATGGAATGTCTGGCCTACC
Source organism: Lasiurus borealis (assembly GCA_004026805.1). Lineage (NCBI taxonomy): Eukaryota > Metazoa > Chordata > Mammalia > Chiroptera > Vespertilionidae > Lasiurus > Lasiurus borealis. Next base: position 568 of record PVJN01048609.1, read on the forward strand.
TCAGCCCCCCTTCTTTCCCTGAAGCTCTCCTGTGTCCAGGTCTCTGACCCTCTTAAGCATGTGTGGGGTATTCCATTTTATTTCCTCTTGTCAACCTGCTTCCCGTTGAGGATTCAGACAGAGGAGGCAGAGGGAATGTCTTCCTTTTCCCTCCAGTGCTTTTCGTAGATGAAATGCTCCCATTCCCCAAAGACCCTCAGAGGTGGCTGCTCTGATTGTTCCTCTTTTACCCCCGAGGAAGCTTCTAGCACATGTGCACTTTGGGTGGCATCAGAGAAACTGGGCACCTGCGCCTTTTCCTCTCGCCACATCCTGGTTTATGCGGCCCCAACCCTCCCTGCGAAGGGGTAGCATCTATGTTTTCTCATTTCACTAATCTTCTTAATATATTTTACCTGGTGCTGAAACCTGTAATGTTTGAGGAGCTAGATGCTGTCTTATAATCATGGCAACTGTAAGATTTGCCCTTTTCTGCCGAAACCGGTTTGGCTTAGTGGATAGAGCATCAGCCTGTGGACTGAAGGGTCCCGGGTTCAATTCTGGTCAAGGGCATGTACCTTGATTGTGGGAACATCCCCAGTGGGAGGTGTGCAGGAAGCAGCTGATCAATGTTTTTTAACTCTCTATCTCTCTCCTCTCTCCCTTCCTCTCTGTAAAAAATCAAAATATATTTTTTAAAAAAATTAAAATAAAATAAAATTTGCCCTTTTCTATTATTCTTCAACATCCTGTTGACTACTTTTCCCGAGTCCTTTTGTCTTCAAAGTTAGCTTTAAAAACAAAACTAAACTAAACCAAAAAAAACAGCCAGCGTCTCTCAGGTGGCATTTATTTCATACGCAGAAGTTACATAAACACCTTTCAGCAGATAGTGCCCGGGTTTCTGTGTCACCAGAGGCAGTGCCCACACCGCTTGCTTTTATATCCCTGGTTCCCAGCACGACACGCGGCGCACAGCCGGCGTTGAGGAATCGTTAACTGAGCGACTGAATGGAGGGACCCGCTGCTCTTTGGAATATGGGGTCACGTTTCCTTTGTAAGACAGGAGGACGTACGTACTGCCGACCTCCCCGGCTTAGCCACCCCCGGGGAAAGAAAGAGACTGTCCCCCAGAGTTTCCCTGCCACTCTCACGCAAGAGCCCTGGCCCTTTGGGAGCAATCAGTCCCCTACCCCCATTTCTCCCCCAATGAGACACTGGCCAGGCCAGGCTCTGGTGTATTTCCTTCTCACGGCTGTGCAGGCAGGTTCTGGAAGGAAGCATTTCAGAAGCCAGAGCAAACCACCATGGTCTCCGTCATTGTCCACCGCCGAGGTTCATTAGAATTTAAATTCCCGCCAAGACTGGTGTGGCTCAGTGGATAGAGCGTCGGCCCGCTCCCCGCAGCCAAGCCTGGGTCCGAGGACAAGGCTGGAGGACCCTGCGGGAGGCGGGAGGGGTGCACCCTGACAGGCTCTCCTCCCGCTGCATCGCTGGGGACCATCGGAGTGCCCCCTCCCCTTGTTCCTTCCCCTGGACGCAGGGCACATTCTGTCCGGGGCCAAGAGGGTTCCCTCCTGGGAGGATGGAGCCAGAGGCCATTGGCGGTGGCCACTGGCAGCGGCGTTATTGATCTGTGTTCCCACTTCGCTCCTCCCCACCGGGAAAACGATTGATGTTTTTTTTTAAAAAAAACAAAAAACAGAAACACCCAGGAGCCTTGGTTGGATGTTGCCTTTGCTGTTCCAGAACAGGAAAACATGATGCCTGGATGATGTGAAGGAAAGATTTTTCTCGATTTTCCTCTCCCCCCGCCTCCTAAAACTGAGCGGGAGAAAATGACAGAAAATGAGTCAATTACCATATTATTATTATTGTTTTAAATATATTTTATTGATTTTTTTACAGAGAGGAAGGGAGAGGGATAGAGAGTTAGAAACATCGATGAGAGACATCGATCAGCCGCTTCCTGCACGCCCCCTATTGAGGATGTGCCCGCAACCAGGATACATGCCCTGGACCGGAATCGAACCTGGGACCTTTCAGTCCACAGGCCGACGCTCTATCCACTGAGCCAAACCGGTTTCTGCTGCCGTATTATTTATCAAACTTTCCTTCTGCACCCGGGCAGCCCTAACGTTCAGCGGGAGGGTCTTTGTGAGTGAGGATTTATGGTTGCATCTTTACCATAACTCTTTGCTAAAAGTGTTTGTTCTTAAATGACTATTTTGAGATCTAGAAAAGTTTTCAAAACAAACAAACAAAAAAACCCATGTTCACACAGGCATTAAAAAAGAAAGAAAGAAAGAAACCCCAAACCTATCATTTACTAATCCCACTATTTGTCAACCTTCAAATGAGAGGCTTCGTGGTTGTTCCTGCCTCCTGGTTACAAATGCTCTCAGCTGACTCGGGATCCAGTTTCAGCCTGTCATCGCTTTCCTGTCCATTGCGCCGGGGTTCCCAGGTTCCGTGGCGTGAGAATGGGCCTGCCGCTCCGAACATAACCCCAAAAGGTCACCCCCGACTCATATTCTCCGTGTCCCTGTTTCTGGATCGCCATGTAGAGAGTCCGTGGTCCCTATTTTTGCTCAGGAGATAAAAAAAAGGGAAGGGATGAAGCTTTATTTTTAACCCACGCATCTGGAAACCCTACCCTTCGGTAGCTCGCTGGGCTGGTACCTGCTCCTGAGGTAACAGAACCGGAATGAGGACCTGATAAGATGTTTCTGGACATGATACCGAGGAACAGTCAGCTCGGGAGATAAGCAGAGATGGAAAGTAAACTACACCTGAGGCCGGGACTCACCCGGTTTGCCTTTGACAGCTGGGACCTGTCACGTGGGTGAATATCCGTGTGGTCTTTTCAGTCCCACGCTTGAACCCAACCTGTCTGCCGATGGCTTCCGCTTTCCCTCCCACCAGAAAGACACGTGGACGGGCATCTCTTCTGGAAGCGTCTCTCCATGCTTTGACCATTTCTCTTTCGCCCCGTTGCAAGGAGGCCAAGTCTTGGCCACACGGGGCAGTCCTGCTGCAGTGTCTCCAGCACGCGGTGGACCAGCGGTTCTCAACCTGTGGGTCGCGACCCCTTTGGGGGTTGACCGACCCTTTCACAGGGGTCCCCTCAGACCAGCGGAAAACACCTATTTCCCATGGTCTTAGGAACCAACACACCGCTCCTCGGTATAGCAAAGTGTAGCAGTGTATATGAGACTATTACCCATGCTACACCACGATTCAAGATAAAATTTCATTTATTTGTAATTAGAAATAAATATTTCACAATATATCATTACATATTGTTTTTGTGATGAATCCTTATGCTTTAATGATGTTCCATTTGTAACAATGAAAATACATCCTGTCTATCAGATATTTACATTGCAGTTCATAACAGTAGCAAAATGATAGTGATGAAGTAGCAACGGAAATAATTTTATGGTTGGGGGTCACCACCCCATGAAGAGCTGTCTTAAAGGGCCGCGGCCTTAGGAAGGTTGAGAACCACTGCTGGGGATGGTGCGGTGGAAGGTTCCAAGTCCCTCAATATCCGGCCTCAGCCCGGCCTCCTGGTCATCACCTGCCGGTGGTCCTCCCCCAGCCGCCATCCCGGGAGGACGGTGAGGCCATGGGCCCGGCTCACTCGTGGTCTCCAGATTCCTGATTCTGTCCCTCCCCCCCCCACACACACACACATACTGTGCCCTGAGAGTCCTTCTCTTCTTTCTCCTTGCTGCTCAGATGTCCTTTGATGCCTCTAGGCCAGTGGTCAGCAAACCGCGGCTCGCGACCCACCTGCGGCTCTTTGGCCTCTGAAGTGTGGCTCTTCCACAAAATACCACACGGGCTGGGCCAGTCTATGTTGAAGAAGTGGCGTGAGAAGAAGTTTAAGTTTAAAAAAATTGCCCTTCCAAAGAAATTTAGATCGTCGTCCTGTTGATATTTGGCTCTGTGGACTGATGAGTTTGCCGACCACTGCCCTAGGACTCTGCATCCTTATATCATGGGCGCCTGGGTCTCGGTCATATCTTGAATGCGTTCCGTTACTATGAATTGTTGGCATCTTTCCACTAGATTAGGGACTCCTTGGAGGTGTGGCCCAGTGATGATTTTTGTCAATTCACTCTTCTGTACCTTTTAAGGTGTTTCACCTACCTTTGGCTGTTGAATTGGGGACAGATAAAGAGGTGTAAAACACTTTTTTCCCCCAAAAGAATTGGCTTCAACTGTGACAGTGTGTAAGGAATATAGTAGCCTCTGTCCTTCACATTCTCCCAAAGCACGAACTGTTCAGAATATTCTGGTAATTTAGTTGTAGGCGTGGGAGAAGTCTCCCGTAAAGCATGATTTATAAAACCTCATTAAAAGGTACCTGGTAATATTGAAAATGAATCAGATATTGCAGGAGAGGGGTCGTATGCAAACACAAGCTGGGAAAGATGGATGAGAGCCACTTTTTAATCATGCAAACTTGAAAACAAGTTGTTGTTGTTGTTTTCGGTTGGATTCAGTACTTTATATCAGTTTCTGATGTACAGCATGGGGGTTCGACAGTCATACACTTTGCAAAGCATCCTCCCCAATATTTCTGGTAGCCACTCGGCACCACACATACTTTTTACAATATTATTGATTACATGTCCTAGGGTATACTTGACATTCCTGTGACTTCTTTATATATATAACTGCAGATCTGTTCTTCTCACTCCCTTCACCTTTCTTACCCAGTCCCCCAGTTCCCTCCCCTCTGGCAACCATCAGTTTGTTCTCTGTATCAACGTGTCTGTTTCTGTTCTGTTTGTTCATTTATATTGTTTTCCAGATTCCATAAAAAAAAAGTGAAATCATAATGTGCCAGAAGCCAATTCCAGCCTGTTAGCAGGGCTGGATCATCTGGAAATGGCTGAGGCCATTTCCCTAAACCTGAAAAGGATGCATAAATGATTGCTTCCTGCCAGACAGCTGAGGGCATCTTCATCTACATGTTACTGCCTCCTACAGGCCAAACACCTGCAGCCATAGGTAGTTCTGCCAATCTGACAACACATTCTGTATACTAACCCCTGGCCTTTGATGTGTACATCTACCTTGCCTGAGGACAATATGTGTTGATAAAAAGCACAGGGTCCTGAGACAAGGGAGAAGTTAGTTCCTTTAGCTAAGTCTTCTCTGGGTCCCCAAAATGCCTTCCAAAATTATGTTTTGTCTCTGGACTCTCTTAACTTACACACAGCGCCTTCTCCAGATTCTTGAACCCCTTGTAGATGCCGAGAAACACACCCTGGCCCATATGGAATTTATTTTTGTCTTTCTCTGACTTATTTCATCAAGCATAGTACCCTCTCGGTCTACCCATGCTGTCACAAATGGTAAGATTTCATTCTTTTTTTTTTATGGCCGAATAATATTCCATTGTTTATTTATACCACTCTTTTTTTTCCCCCCCATTGGTCTATTGATGACCACTTGGGTTGCTTCTATATCCTGACTATCATAAGTAATGCTTCAGTGAACACAGGGGTGCATATATCCTTTTGAATTACTGTTTGGGTTTTTTATACTCAGAAGTGGGATCGCTGGGTCAAATGGCAGTTGCATTTTTAATTTTATTATTTTTTTGAGGAACCTCCGTGTGCTATTTTTCACAGTGGCTGCATCCCTCTTCATTCCCACCAACAGTGCACGAGGGTTCCCTTTTCTCCACGCCCTCGCCAGCACTTACTGTTTGTTGATTTTTTGATGGTAACCATGCTGACAGGTGTGAGGCGATGTTGCAGGGTGGTTTTAATCTGCATCTCCCTGATGATTAGTGATGGTGAGCATCTTTTCCTGTGTCTCTTGGCTATTTGTGTGTCCTCTTTGGAGAAGTGTTTATTCTGGTCCTCAGCCCATTTGAAATTGGATTTTTGTTTTTGTGCTATTGAGTTGCATGAGTTCTTGATACATTTTGGATACTAGCCCCTTATCAGATATTTCACGGGCAAGTACATTCTCCCATTCAGTTGAGCTGTCTTTTGATTTCGCTGGTGGTTTCCTTTGCTTCGCAAACACTTTTAGTTTGATGTCATCCCATTTGTTTATTTATTTTTTTCTTTCGTTTCCCTGGCCCGAGGAGATACAGCAGGGAAAAAATATTACTGAGAGAAATGTTTGCGATTTTACTGCCAGTGTTTTCTTTTAGAAGTTCTTATGTTTTCTAATCTTCCATTGAAGTCTTTAACCCAGTCAGCATTTAGTCTTGTTTCTGGGGGTAAAAAGGTAGGTTCGTTTCATCTCTTGCGCATGCATCTGTCCAATTTCCCCAACGCCATTGATTGAAGAGACCGTCTTTTCCCCACGGTTCCTGCCTCCTTTGTCAAATACTAATGGGCCATCGAGGCGTGAGTTTATTTCTGGGCCCTCTCTTCTGTTCCCTGGATCTCTGCGTGTCTGTTTTTACGCCAGTACCCTGCTCCAGCTCGCAAATTACATCTCAATTTGGGCTTGTTTTTCTGCATGTTCTGTTTTCTGCTTGAATAGGAGAGCGGTCAGTGCAGAGCACCGACCGTTGATTACTTGGAAGCTTGTCAGTCGAAGCAGCTGGACCAAGTGTGTCCATTTTTGGAGGGAGGGAGATCAGTTCTGCTTGGCATCATCTGGCTTGCTGTTTCCCCCGTTTCCGACAGCAACAGATCCGTTTCAGATTCACACATGTGTCTGACGGAGCTCTAGTATGTGCCATGCAAATATGCTAGCCGGGTGATACGTTTTCATGTTGATGCCACCAGGTGATGAGCTAGAGGATTTTTTGATTCATGCGGTGGCAGGCGTCTTTTCTGCCTCCACCAGGTAATTACAGGTTGATTGCGTTTTTGTATAGAGCTCTCGCCGCATAAAAAGGTGGCCTGTCACTACATTGAATGATTGCATTCATCAGGCAAATATTTGTATTAATATTTACACACACACACACACACACACACACACACACACATGCCCACCAGGGAAAGACCAGAATATGTTTATTTAAGTCAAATCAAGTCAAGTGGAAGGAATAAGGGAAGCCACCCTCCGGCAGACAGCCTGCTGAGCTCCGAGGGACCGCTTCGTCCCGTTGCCATGGACATGAGAGCTAGTCTTCCGCATCCAGCGCGGGGCCTGCCCGGCGCGGACGGGGCGCTCGATGAGTGTTCCCGTGAACGCATGGCTGGGCGCTCAGAGGATGTCAGCAGCCAGAGTGGCACTGCCTTTCCCACTCACTGTCTTCCTTAGTTGGTGCTAACAGATGAAGTTCTCTTATTTGAAGTCCAATTAGGTAGTCCTGGGTGTTGTTTCTTTTCGTTTTAGGCCTTTAAAACTCATTAGGAGAATAGATCATTGGATGAGGCACTAACAAAGTAGAGTGAAAAAAAAATCTGTAAAAAAAAAAAAGTCATTTGTTAACTTATTCTAGGCATCCTTGGGCAGGTCCTTCATCGTGTGTGTGTGTGTGTGTGTGTGTGTGTGTACATGTCCGCGCGCGCACACACACCCCTCAGTGCTTTTTGTGTGTTTTGTTTTTTTTTGCATGGTGCAATTAAAGGTTTGCACCAGAAATCCGAAAGACTTCTTACTGGGTAGCAGTAAGAGCCTCATTAATCATTTGATGAAAACTAATAAGGAAGGATGTCTAATGAAGCCGATATTGAGCTATAACTTAAGTGGTTTTGACCCAATGGAAGTTGAATTAATTGAGGAAAAAGTCACCTTTTTAGGAGCATTGCTCCCCGGGGTGCAGCAAATTGGAGCTGACTTTTAAAATTACAGCAACATCATTGCAAATTATTATCTTCATTACACTCTCCGCACACCCCCTCCTGACCTTGTGTTGATGGGAGGTAGATTAAAAAGGGGAAAAAAAAGTCCTCTTGAATCTTCTGTATTTCCCTTTAAATTTGGAGGTCATTTAATACTTTAAAAGGGGAAAGATGGTAACTTTAATTTAAAAATACTTAATGTCAAAAAAAATCCCATAAAATAATTATTCGTAGGGTAAAACGTGATTCGCATGTATTTGTGAGTCTAAAGGGTCATCATGAAGAAATAAACATTTTCCTATATGTCGAGCATTAGATTCCTACATCAAAGTCATACTTGGCAGAGGTTTAAGCACATTAATCTCCTATTCGGAGAACTAATAGACTTAAAAATGAAATGTTAAGATCTCTCCTTATTCAGTTTTAATTGTAAATTGCAGGCCTTGAAGAGAGCATAATTAACGCCATTACTGCAGCAAACACTTAACTATCTAAACATGCTGGCGTGCTCGATTTGAAAATTAGGACGAGAACTTCTTTCTACAAAGCCATCCACCCGCAGCACTCTCTATGTGCTGCTTATTCTGTCTCGAAAAATTGCCTGTGACATTTGTAAGGAAGAAGAATAAAGGGCTGCTTTGGGTCATAATAGTTAAGATTTTTTTAAAGTATATTTTATTGATGTTTTACAGAGAGGAAGGGAGAGGGACAGAGGGTTAGAAATATCTATGAGAGAGAAACATCGATCATCTGCCTCCTGCACACCCCCTACTGGGGATGTGCCTGCAACAAGGTACGTGCCCTTGACCGGAATCAAACCTGGGACCTTTGAGTCCATAGGCTGACGTTCTATCCACTGAGCCAAACCAGTCAAGGCAAGATTTTTGAAATATATATTTTATTCATTTTTTTTTTTTACAGAGAGGAAGGGAGAGGGATAGAGAGTTAGAAACATTGATGAGAGAGAAACATCGATCAGCTGCCTCTTGCACACTCCTCACTGCAGATGTGCCCAGAGTCGAACCTGGGACCTTTCAGTCTGCAGGCTGACGCTCTATCCATTGAGCCAAACCGGTTAGGGCCAAGGCAAGATTTTTTAAAGGCAGTTCTTTTCATCTGACCTCTCTGGAGTGGTCTCCTTAACGGGAAGGCAAAGCATCGCTACCCTTGTAGCTTCTGAAAACCACAGATCCAAGATCCAAACAGAGAACTCTTAGCTCCAGGACACGGATGCTGGCAAGGACCCCGTGTAAAACCTTGAAGAGGAAGTAAGAGGTGTTTTCCTGCCGTGATAAACCTGGCGTTCTGGGTCGGTGCCCCAATTGCCGGCCCTGCCTGGTGTTCTTAAGCACATAGTGTGCATCTTTTTTTTTTTTTTTAAATATATTTTATTGATTTTTCACAGAGAGGAAGGGAGAGGGATAAAGAACTAGAAACATCGATGAGAGAAAAACATTGACAGCTGCCTCCTGCACACCCCCGACTGGGGATGTGTCCGCAACCAAGGTACATGCCCTTGACCAGAATGGAACCTGGGACCTTTCAGTCCACAGGCCGACGCTCTATCCACTGAGCTACACCAGTTTTGGCAGTATTGTGCATCTTGACCAGTAAATCTGACGTGGGTAAAGGAGGACTTCTCAGTTGTTGGTTTTAGCCTCTGTGTCCGAGTGTCTCTTCTGGAGAATGTCACGATGACAGAATAAAAGCGGGGTGGGGGGGAAAGGGGGAGAAGGGACCATTTCTTCAATAAAAAGGGCAGAAAAATACATTCCTAAGAATACGGTGAGCTCATTGCAACAACTCTCAAAGGCCGCTGATGCTGATCCTCTTGCTGTGGCACTTGACTGATGTGCGCAGTGTCTGAGACTGTTCGGTTTGTGGCATGACGCTGGCTGGGATGGAATCTGACCTGTCAGGTGGTACGAGTGTGGTTTGGTATGTCCAGTTTGGACGAACAGGAATGGGAAATACAAATCTTACTCTCTTCTCTTAAATGTTTGTCTACAGTTAGTTAAGAGCTGTGTTACCTTAAAAAGCAGTTAAGCCGAAACCGGTTTGGCTCAGTGGATAGAGCGCCTGCCTGCAGATTGAAAGGTCCCAGGTTCGATTCCGGTCAAGGGCATGTACCTGGGTTGCAGGCACATCTCCAGTCGGGGCTGTGCAAGAGGCAGCTGATGGATGTTTCTCTCTCATCGATGTTTCTAACTCTCTATCCCTCTCCTTTCCTCTTCTGTAAAAAAAATCAATAAAATATATTAAAAAAAAAGCAGTTAAAACCCTGGCCTCAGAGCCCAGTTGGTTAGTCTTTTAAAAAGCAGTTAAGTCGCACCACTTAGCGCACGTTGATTTTATCGATCTGTGACCTCCCAAAGCGAGCTGGCATTTTTTGGATGCATTCTCTGTGGCAGTCCGTGTGCTAACTAAACCTCTGACAGGATTACCTCGCGATCTCACGTAGCCCCTAAAACAACCCCAGAGCGTGGACATTATTATCTGCATTGACAGAGAAGGAAAGGGAGGGACCAGAGGTAAGGAGGCCACCTCCCCAGCTAGCGAGTCGGTGGCTGAGACAGGACGCAAAGTCAGGTTCGTCCGAGTCCTTCCCCCGCGTGTCTCTGCAGAAGATGCTGGATCTGGAGCAGAACCCGGATCCTTCTCATACCCCTTCCTCTTAACCCTGGAATGTTCCTCCTCGCCGGCAAGGACTCCACTGTCATGTACTAGGGACCTCTCACGTCGACCGCTCCCTCTTCTGTGTCTCCACGTCTCTACCTCGCCGGCTTCGGTCATCACCAACGCCATCCCACTGGCATGACCCAGAGGTGGTTGAACTCGTATTAATGAAGTTTATAAAGCAGCGGTTCTCAACCTGTGGGTCTTGACCCCTTTGGGGGTCGAACGGCCCTTTCACAGGGGTCGCCTAAGACCATCAGAAAATGCAGATATTTACATCATGATGCATAACAGTAGCAACATTTCATGGTTGGGGGTCACCACCCCATGAGGAACTGTATGCAAGGATCACAGCCTCAGGAAGGTTGAGAACCGCTGTTATAGAGACTTGGGGTTCTCCTTCCTGTTCACTGTGTTTAGCCTGACTTGTTTCCTGGGTTGGGTATCTCTTGGGGTACAGTTTCCTAGACTAGCAACCAGATTTATTTTTGTATTACTATTTATATGAGCAGTGGCTTTCCAGGGGGAAGCAGGGCAGTTCAAATGAGAAACCTGGCCTCGGTGTTTTGTTCTAAGACGTCTGTCTGCGTGAAGTACAGCGGGAGCATCATCATCCGTTTCTGAATTTTGGCTGTTGGGTTCGAGGCTGAGGCATTTCACTGGCATCGGAATAACCAGTCACCTAAACCCCCATTCCCTCTTCCCATTTATCAAGTGCCTCTGCCCAGACGGTGATTGAAGGTTTTGGCAGCGCACCTAATCTCCCCGTAGCCAGCGGAAGTAGTATTTCACAGCGAAATGGCTATGAAGCTTGTTAGGCCAAATATATTTCCCTGCGCGAGGCAACAGTGAGGATGGTGGATCGCCTGTAGAAAAGACTGTAGGTCTCACCACTTTTTGACTTAAAACGTAATTATATATTTTTTTTAGAATGTCATGGAATAGTTTGCATAAAATAGGCCTTTTCTACAAGATGAATGTTAGAGTTCTTGTCGGTGCCGATTGATCGATGGAAATATCTGACGCAGAGAGCAGCTAATCAATTTTTGAATATGCACTGTCCCCGAATCTTTTATTTCTTCCGAGGAATGAATAACGGTGTGTTTCCCCCGTTATTTGGGAGCTACTCAGCATTTTAGAAGGAAAGCGAGGGGGTGGTGGAAGGGGTGGGGGAGCAAGGATGGCTTTCTGCCCTCACCCTAAAAATCCTGCCTGTGAAACGGAAGCAGAGCCTCGGGAAACTCGCCTTGAAAGCGTAATCTCTGGGCTCCAGACACCTGTCGCCGAGGTGTGTCCTCGGGGGTGGCTGTGAACTTTGGGGTGGGGGGATGGAACCGAAAGGAGAGTTCTCAAGCATAAATCCCATTGCTTTGGAGGCCGGAGACGTGATGCATAGCTTACAGGATAATTGAATTCCTTATCGTTAATTATCTTTCTTTCTTCCTTATCCCAGGAGGGCAGCCTAGATAGATTAACCAACGGATAGAAGCAAGTGTTAGAAAAGCACAGTCCACAGTAAAAAAAAATAATAATAATAAAATAAATCCTCGTGGCTTTTACTAAATTCCCTTTCGTGATGCCTTGGCATGGAAACGTGCCGCGGTGTGATGATGTTCCTTATCCCTCATAATGAACTCGGTGCGGCGCATCTGTGTCTCCAGATGGTCTCCGAGTCCACCGGCAGGTGCTGACCGCCTCCGAGGACCCAGACTCCGCACGTGATCCTGCTCCGGGCTCCGGTTTATTCCGGCGACGACGGGAAAGGGCGTGCCGGGCACCTAGTCAGAGGGAGCCGGGCCCTCATTTCCTCCAGCACCGAGTGAGGAGGGCGGGCGTGAAGCATCGTCCAGCAGGGAAGCTTGTTAGAGACCAGGGCCCCGTGTTTGCATGCCTGGTCCTACAGGCACCGCTGCCTGCAGGTGCGGGAGTTCCAGGCTCCCCAAAGGGAATGGGACACTCGGCATGGACCGCATGGTTTTCACAGACGGTTTAGGCCCCTGAGCCATTCTGATCGGCTGTCCAGGTCCCCAGAGGCGAGCCGTGGGCCAGGCCTGCCAGCAGGCCCCTCTCAGCAGTCTCAGGTCTGCTGCGAGAACTTCTCTGCGCACGTGCGAGGTAACGCGAGTGACAGGTCTGCCTGTCATAATGATTACAGCTTCGGAAGATGATAAATTCACGCCTGTTTCATGAGATGATTGCCGGTTTCTACGGTTTGAAAGATAGACGCGGTCAGTTCAGACTTGAATGCTTCAGGCATATTAACTTGATCTGATGTTATTTGTTAAGGAGAAATGAAAAATGACGCGGCGCAGAAATGACCACCACGTGAATGAATACCTGGAGACTCTTGTCTTTCTCAGTCCTTCTTTGTAAAGACTCATCAGCCTGTAGAAGCTGAGCAAACATCTGTGTGCCTACTGTGTGCCTGTCTTGGTTTTAGAGGGGAGGGATGTAGAATTCAACCAACGAGCAAATGTTGACAAATTGACAGAGGGAGGTGATTTTATTGATTAGATGGTATTTCGTAAGAGGTTTGAAAATACGTTTCTTCCTGTCCCTGTGACTCGCCGGGGTACTGCGAGGGTTGAGTTAGCACACAGAAATACTATCCTAGAACAATCCGGCCTGGAATAATCACTCAGTGAATATTAGCTCTTTTTCCCCAACATTTTTTAAGTTCAAACCTACCAAATTGGGAAGAGAAGAGTCAATGGCATTCATATACTTTTTGTTTAGACAAATTTTAACTTAGGCCCAATTTGCTTCATGTGTCATGCATGCACACGTGTGTGTGTGTGTGTGTGTGTGTGTGTGTGTGTGATTTTTTTAAAGTCAACTACTTGATAGTAAGTTGCCCATATTACGTACTCATGACACTTTGTGATAATATCCTGAGAACAAGGACATTTTCCCGCAGAGCCACACTATCTTTATTTTCGCACTCGGTGAACATAAGGGTGAGACAAAAGTATTTGCCATCCAGGCTACGTTCAGATTTCCCCTGTTGTTCCAAAAATGTCCTCTGGAGTAACATTACTCATGGGTTTTTCTCTGTTTTACTTGTATCTTTTTGAAAGTCTAAGATCCAAACAGGAGTCACTTTGCATGTCCAATCTGATAATTGAATCCAATCTTTCCTGCTTTTTAGTTTCTTCGCTTTTTCTTTCTTTTTCATGGCATTGCCACTTTGAAGAGTCGAGGACAATTGCTTTGTAAAAATGTCCTTTTGAAAACTGCATATGGAGTTTAAAAGATAGCAGACTTTGGTAAAAAAAAAAAAAGTATTATTTTCTCACTGTATCTTCACTTTTACCTCTACGGATTCAAAGTTTGGAGAAGATGAATGAGTAAGGTAGATCATTTGAGTAATGCGGAAGGTCATTAAAAGTAAAATAAGTGTTTGGCATAGAATATTCTAGAAGATTTGTAAAGAAAAAAAAACAGAGATTGGACTCAGAAGAGTGGGCTCTTTAACAAAGGCTTTCAGTCGTTCTGTTGCTTTCTATTACTTCTTCGGTCTCTCTTGAGTTCTTGCTGTGTTGTTCCTGTTCTCCTAATGCTGGTAATCCAGGGAGTGAAACAGACGTGTAATTAGGTGATTAAAGTACCCTGCGGTGAGGTGTGTATATTTGATAAGGGGATTACACGGTCCCAAGGAATTCGCCAAGAGCGGCAGCTGACTTAGGACTGGGGATCAGGAGGCTTCCGAGAGATGACATCCACATACAGACATGAATGCAGGTGTAATGAGTGTGCAAGAAACAGCCAGGCCAGGGGTTGGAGAAAGAGTGTCCTGGAGGGGAAAAAAAAAAGCATCACATACAACACCCAGGGAGAACACTGACCTTTCAGGAAGGTAAGGAGGGCCATGGGCATGGAGTATGGAGAGGGAGCTAGCTGCAAAGGAGTCGAGGCTGGAGACGGCTAAGGAAGGCCGCAGGACTTGGAACCCTAATTAACGGGCTTGAATGCTATTCTGAGTTCAGCTGGAAGCCAGTGGAAAGCAGAGGTGTCATGTACTCAGATTTGCCCTTTAGGAACATCACCCTGGCCAAATCAAGTATTTCACTGGAGGCTGCTAATTCTGTCATTCCATCCACATCTGTGAGCTGGCATTCTTAGGGAAAGGATTTTCTGCCCTGGCTGGTGTGGCTCAGTTGGTTGGTCATCATCCCTTGTACCACCGGAAGGTTGCCAGTTCTGTTCCTGGTCAGGGTACCTACCAGGTGGGTTCGAACCTCAAGGAGAAGCAACCTATTAGATCCACCAGCTTTAACCAGGCCTCCAAATAAACAGTTGCCCTTTGGATTTCTTCTAGAAATGTCTGAGCAGCATGTCTTGTCATCTCTCCTGGCATTCTTCAGAATTTGGTTCCTTTTTCCCTATGTAAATGTCCACTTCCTTACGTCTAATTGTTGTATAGTCAACGACCTGGACTGCAGTTTCCGCACTCTGTTCTTTAAATAACTGTTTTTAAAACATTGGGTTGTACCGTTACTCATTGTTCAAGGCTGATTCCGGCTGTCTGTAAATATTTGTGC
>PVJN01048610.1:0-15541 GCA_004026805.1 Lasiurus borealis
CAGTTGGGGGCGAGCGTAGCTCATTTGGTTAGAGCATCATCCTAATAAGCCAAGGTTTCAGGTTCAGTCCCCAGTCAGGGCACATGTAAGAATTAACCAAAGAATGCATAAGTAAGTGGAACTACAAATCTCTCTCTCTTTTCTTCCCTCTCTCTCTAAAATCAATTAAAAATGTTAATATGATGGATCAGATATCAGTAAGTGATATGGAAAAAGTGAAACAGGTAGGAAGCTACAGAGGCCCGGAAAGAAGGTGTGGTTCTTTGAGATAAGGTGGCCAGCGCAGGCCTCTGGGAGGCGGTGGCATGTGGGCCAAGGGCTGGGTGAGGTGAGGGCTCGCTGTGTGATGGTCTTGAGAAGAGTGTTCCAGGCAAAGGGAAAGGGGAGATTGAGGAGAAGACCTGGGTGGCAGAAGCAGAGAGTAGGAGACATTATGGTGGACAGGTTGGCGTGGTTGGATCACAAGACTTCAGAGTCCACAAGGAGGACTTGGGCTTTCACTCTGCATGAAGCAGGAGTCCAAGAGGATGTGAGCAGGGGAGGAATAGGGGCTTGACTTATGTTTACCATGTGCACTCTGGCCGCTGGATGGAAAATAGATTGGAGGGAGGCCAGGGTAAGCCCCACGAGGAGGCTTCTCGATGACCCAGGTGAGAGAAGATGGGGCTGGACCAGGGTAGTAGCAGTGGGGGTGGGCGTCTGTTTCAGGCAGAGTGGACGTGACATCTTTCCTTTTCTGGTCAATTTCCTTATTGGAGCCAGATAGTTAATGGTTAAGAACCTCCATTCTGGAACCAGCCACGCTTTGTGTCCCCACTTTCTGTGATTTTGGACAAATAGCAAGATGTGTGTGCCTTGGTTTTCCCATCTGTGAAACAGACATCCTAATAATACCTATCATGTGGCTTGGGGAGTATCAGATTAAATAATGTTTATCTAGTGTTTACAACAGTGCCTCGAATATAGAAAGTGCTCCAATCTCATTAGCCGTTGCTATTTGTATGATTATTTATAAAATGGGACAAGGGTTGGCTTCCATGCTGGTTTCCAGATGTATTTCATGGCCCTCTCACCATCATTTCCACCTGAGTGTCTCTGAATTCCTCTCTTTGTTTTGTCAATGACCTGTCTAAGACTGTGTCCAGTCCCACCGCTGAAACTAGCCCCTGCACTCAGTGGCTTCCCAGACCCTCCCTGCTCTCACTTTACAGGTTTCTTCCTGTCCGGCCTCACCACTCACCTCCTGGGAGACACCTCTAGGGCTCCTCCACCCATCACCCTCCCCTCCTCTCCCTAGCCATCTGCAGCCACAGGCCATCAGAGCAGCTCCTAACAGACACAGTGGCGGCAGTTGGGCCCATCGTCCCCTGTTTGATCTATAAAGAGGACCCGGAAGCCTTGGGGGGAGGGAGGGCGGGCTGCCAGGAAATGGCTGTGAACCCAGAGCTAGGGCGAAGGTCCCTCGGGAGAGGACGGAGGATGTGCTGGGATCCACTCTGGTCTCTCCATTCACTGCTCTGCCTTTGTTACAAGGGCCTCATAATTCCTCTCCTGGGAAATTTTATCTGCCTCCGGTTCCCCCCTTAACCCACCCCAGCCCATCCCCACTGGTAGCTAGAATGATAGCTCTCAAGCTCAGGTCTGACCTTGCCACTCTAAAGCCAGAGGAGGGCACTGGCTCCTCTCTGCCCATCAAGCTAGTCCAAATGCTTTAGCCTGGCATCAGGCCCTTTGCCTACTGCTCTTTGAAAAAAAAAATTCCTTTATTGATTAAGGTATTACATATGTATCCTCATCCCTCCATTAATCCCCCAACACCCTCCCACACACTCATGCCCTCACCCCCCTGGTGTCTGTGTCCATTGATTAGGCTTATATGCATGCATACAAGTCCTTTGGTTGATCTCTCCTCCATTTCCCCACCCTCCTCTACCTTCCCTTTGAGGTTTGGCAGTCTGATTGATGCTTCTCTGTCTCTGGACCTGTCCCTGTTCATCAGTTTATGTTGTTCATTATATTCCACAAATGAGTGAGATCATGTGGTATTTGTCTTTCTCCGACTGGCTTATTTCACTTAGCATAATGCTCTCCAGGTCCATCCATGCTATTGCAAATGGTAAGAATTCCTTCTTTTTTACTGCAGCATAGTATTCTGCTGTGTAGATATACCACAGTTTTTTAATCTACTCATCTGCTGATGGGCACTTACGCTGTTTCCAAATCTTAGCTATGGTGAATTGTGCTGCTATGAACATAGTTGCCTTCTGCTATTGAGTGTTCTTACTGCTCTAGCCCCCTCCTCCTTCAATAAGCCACACTCTTTCCTTATCATATCTCTGCACTCGGCCTGCATGCAGTCCTTCCTCCAGCAACACCCTTTCTCTTTCTCCTCCCAGTGAAATTCTGCACATTCTCCAAGGCCAAGCTCAAAGCCATCTCTTTGGAGAAGCTTTCCCTGAACAAACCCACATGTGCCACCCTCTGCCCCTCAGACCCCACCTCTTACTCCCTTAATCAGGACAAAGTTGTTGTTTTAACCTAAAATGGAAATTGCTTAGTTGTTTTGTTTGTTTATAAAAGAGCTGTGCACTTTTTGTTGAAACCTCAGGCAGCACAGAAAAGAGCTAAAGAAGACTCCCCTCCGCTCATTATCTCTGGGGATGGAGAGGTGAGGTTAGGGGAGATTTCCACTTGCTAATTAGATCTTGTATAGCTTGGAGATTTTACTCTGGTTTTTAATTAACCAAGAAATACATGCATACATTCACCTGTTAATAAAACGTCAGATGTTACTGAAAATTCTAGCTACCATTTATAGAGACTTAGGTGAGATCATTATTCTTCACCATAATCCTGTCGTGTAGGGTAGTGTGTTGAGGAAGGATAAGGACTGTGGAGCCCAAACTCTGCCTCTGCTACTTGTGAGCTGTGTGAACGTGAACAAGTCACTTAACCTCTCTAGGCCTCAGTTTCCTCATCTGTGAAATGGGATAATAGCATCTCTATACAAATGGCTATTGTGAAGGTTTATGGAATGAATATGTGGAACATGCATTGCACATGTGTAATATGGGCCAATACTGCTAGCTAACACTAGCTGAGTTAGAGGTTCATTAGTTAGTAAATATCGAAGTTCAGGTTTAAATGGATGCAGTCCAGCTCCCAAGGCCACATGTATAACCACCAAGAGATACTGCCTTCTAGTACTTAAGTGTATTAATCACGAATGTACTGCTTTGGGAAGAGGAAAAATATCAGAAAAGTAGTTCTAAAGTTTGATTTCAATGTGAAGTACCCACTGTTAACACTCTGGCTTCTCCCTCAGACTTCCCTCCAGGCACAATTACTCATCCTTCTTCCGCCTCACAGTTCAATTCACATTGTGTTGTGATCATCTGCCCACCTGCCTGGTTTTCCTACCAGATTACAAGCCCCTGGTGAGTTGGGGGGGTGGGGGGGACCTTATCCTTTCTTCTCTCATGGTGACTGGCCCAGAGCAGACCCTCTGTTGCTGTTGGTGGCCTTGTACCCAGCCAGCTCTGTTAAGATCCATAGCAGGTTCTTAGAACTAGGAGCCTGTTGGAGCAGGCTTTGCATCTGTGCCGATGTAGAGAGTGCTAAGCAGTGTGGGAGCCCTTTACCATTGTGGACATGCCACGGAGGTCAGCTAGGCCCACATCTGCAGCCTTCCAAACGATCATGGACAAATGCAGGGTAAGGGCAACGCATTTGTACTTGTATACAATGCAATGGGAGCACACACCCTGCCCCTCTACCCTCTGCCCCCGGTGGAGTTTCCAGGAGGATGCAGGTGTGGCTCACTTAAGAGAAGGAGGAAATAAAATTGCTCACATGCAGTAGGTGCTCAATAAATGTTCATGTGAACTGAATGGAATCTTTAAAATCAGAATCTTGAGCAAGACACCCTTCCTTGCCTGGAGTTCAGTTACCCCATCTGTGAAGTCCAGCTGGGAGCTTGAGAATCCTGCATGAGTTCTCCCAGGACTCAGACAAGAGAGCAGAGTAGCTGAGGGCTGGGGGCACTGATGCAGCCCCTGGCTCCATTACTTCTTAGCTGTGTGACCCTGGGCAAGTCACTTCACCAGCCAGAGCTCTAGCCTCATCTAGGAAATAGGGATAACGACAGAATCCACGTCTTAAGGTTTTTGTAAAGCTATCGGGAGACAATATAAAGACACAGGACTTGTCACATACTATATGCTCAGAAAATGGTAGCTATCCTTTCTATTATTATTGGCCCAAGTTGCAGCACATCCTACTTGCTTAGGAACAAGGTAGCGGGTGGGAGACGGGAATCGGGGATCCCAATGCTCATGAACTCTCCTCCACTGACTGCCCCCTCTCAAGGAAGGAGACTTTTTCTGGGCTCCAGAGATGGTGTGAAAACAGATAACAACCCAAGGTCAAAGGGAGGCAGAATCTGTTTGAATAGAAGCAAGAACACCCTGACAGTGACACTGCCCAGAAACAGCGGGCTGTTCCCAAGGGCAGGACCTCCATGTCACAGCTGTGGGCAGACAGAGGTGGCTGACTTCGGCAGGGAAGCTGTAGCAGGTCTCCCAGGTGGGACTGGAGGATAAACTAAATGATCTCTAAAGCCTCTTACAGAGGAGACTCTGTGGATCTAACTTGGGGGCTTTCTGATGCTTGAAGGCCAGGCCACATGTTGCACATCCGTAGCCACTGGGAAAACCCAGCCTGCGGATGTGTTTGGCCTACCCAGGACCTTTCCCCCTACGGAAACTGTAGAAACAATGAATGGAACTATTTATTATGGAAAAAAATTTAAATATATAGAAGTAGAGAGGACCTTTTATTTTCCATGTTATGCTGAAGTACATCTCAGATCTCTTATCATTGCATCCATAAATATTTCAGTACATCTCTAAAGAGACAGACTTTTGAAAAATATAGCTAATATTGTTATCACACCTTAAAAAAAGGAATAATTATTTCTTACACATTCATATGGTATTTTTTAAATTAGTTGCCAATGTTTCCAAATTGGGATGGTGTTTTTGCATAAATATCCTAATTTCCAGCTATTCTTGGAAAGTTAAAATTCTAGCCACACTGGGCTCAGATTCTCCCCGGGCAGTCATCAGCTGGTGCTGAGGGGCAGCTGCCTTTTTATACAGGGCACCCCTCCATCATTCTCCAGTCCCTCATAGTGATATCAGCATAGCCCCTTTACGATATGGGATCTCACACCCAGACTGTGGACAGATATAAGTGGCGTTTTCTCCCAGCCCAAAGCCACCCAGAGAGTGGAATCGAACTCCCTCTCCCCCAGCTAGCCCATGACATCCCAGCTCGACACCAGATGGCAGGAAAAGAAAAGGGGTTCGGGGGGGACAAAGAGTCTTGATCTAGATTATGGGGTCCTGGGTTTTAGTCTCTGCTCTGTACCCATTTCACAGATAGGGAAAGTGAGGCCAGAGAGGGGAGGAGATCTGGCTGCAATAACACAGTGAAAGACAGAAGAGGTGAGAGCCTGGTGCCAAAGTCTTTGCTGGAAAGGAACAGCCTGCTTAGCTGCTCAGCAAAAAGAGGACACTGGCTGGTTGCTGCTGGCAGTGGGTGGGATAGGAAAGGGTCTCAGCTTTTCAGCCCAGGCTAAAATTAGTGGCAGAAAAATATTAGCAAAAAAAGAGGTGCTATGACTCCCTAGGGGGCTGCTAAGGAGGAGGAAAACGGCCCAGCTCCCAGCATCACGCTAAATGGGATCCGAATGTGTAAAATCACTTTTTCTGCTGGCATTTATGACTCATTTGGCTGCCAACCCCAAGAAAGTCCTACACTGAATCCAAGCTCCAAGCAGGAGTGCTCAGCATCCAGGGGTGGGCACTTAGGGAGGGGGCCTCGGGGCCATTCCCCACAAGAGCTTCTGGGCCCCATTGCAGGTGATGTAGTGTACCCCTGGGGGCCCAATGTTTCCCACCAGCAGCATCTGAGTCCCCAGGGCCTGGCTCAGCTGGATGTGTGTCCTATGGTGAAATGGGGGAGTTAGCAGCTTAATTTACGATGCAGCTCTGGCCCTGATGGGTTTGGCTCAGTGGATGGAGCTTCAGGGCCTTCGGACTGAAGGGTCCCAGGTTCAGTTCCCATCAAGGGCATGCACCTTGGTTGCGGGCACATCCCCAGTGGGAGGTGTGCAGGAGGCAGCTGATTGATGTTTCTCTCTCATCAATGTTTCTAACTCTGTCCTCCCTTCTTCTCTGTAAAAAATCAATAAAATATGTTAAAACAAAAAAAGATGCAGCTCTGATATTCTGGCTGTTAACTTGGGGCAAGTCACTTCTCCATATGCTTGCTAAATGTCTCTGGAGTCCATCGCCTTGCCTTCCATCACCATTCTCACCTCAGCTGGTAACTGGTCTTCCACCTTCCACCCCTGCCTCCCTCCACTCTGTTCCCTACAGCCGAGTGCTCTGTCTAAAACGCAGAAGTGCTATCTAATCCCGTCTCCCCAGCACTCTTAAGATAAAGACCAAATGCTTCACCATGGTCACCTCATCTCTTGCTTTCTTACTTCTCTAAGCGACAGCCATTTGACCACTTATGGCTTCTTGCCAACTCAGGACCTTTGCCCATGTTGTTCCTCTGCCAGAAACTTCCTTCCTGCCTGCCTTCACCTGGTTAACTCCTGTGCCTGCTTCACCTCCTCCAGAAAGCCTTCCCTGACTGCTACGCCCTTCCCAAGCGGGGCCAGGCCCTTCTCTAGCAGCATTGCTTGCTCAGTGGAAGAGCATGGAGCCCTGTTGGCAGCATGTCTGGAGCCCACGGGATATGTTTGTGGTTCCATATTGACATGATAATTTAATTAATTGCCAGGTCCCCCACAGACAGTACGAGATAGTCTGGGTCTGTCTTTTGTTGTTGTTGTTAATCCTCACCTGAGGACATTTTTTCCACTAAGAGAGAGTGGTTGGAAAGGAGGGAGAAAGATAGACAGACACATAGACAGATATCGATTGGTTGATCCCTACATGCCCCCCAACCCAGCCTGGGAGCAAGCCCACAATCCAGGTACATGCCCTTGACTGGGAATTGAACCCGAGCCCTTCGGTGTGCAGGCTGATGCTCTAACCACTGAGCACACCAGCCAGGGCTGTCTGGGTCTATCTTGTTCACCATTGTGTCCCCAGCATTTCAGCACAGTACCCAGTGCGTTGTAGGTATTCAAAAATGCTGGGTGAATAATTGTCAAATGAAGCTCCTCCTTTCTGTGACTCAGTTTCCTCACCTGGAAAATGGGGATCATGCCCACAAAACCTCAGGACTGCAGTGAGAATGTTAGCAAAGTACACACAGTAGGTCTTTGATGAGTGGCAGCTATTTTCAGAGGGAAGACAAAGACCTCAGAGAAGACCCTGCCCTGTGAACCTGCCTCAAAGGGACTTCTCTGTCCCTCTCTCTCCTCTGGACAGATTCAATGAGCAGCAGGGAAAGCCAGCCTAGGAGTGGGCCTCATCTCTACCAGAAACCAGAAGGCCGCCTTTTCTTGCTGGGGCTTCTAAGTCAGAAAACTCCTTAAGGCCTCCCATTGGTCAAGTGCACAGCGCTGGGCTGGACATTTTATATATATCACCACTTTGATTTCATAACTATTTCAGAAGGTGGGCATTGAGCCAAGGGGTTCATAGAGGGAAGCAACTTGTCCAAGAGCACACAGCTAGTAAATGATGGAGCCAGAATCTGAACCTGGGTCCCCCTGACACCCGAGCCTGGGTTATTTCCCTCTGCATTTGACTGCCTTTACCTGGGGAGCTTACATAGCATATACACACTCTCCATTCATTCATTTAGGAAACAAAATATATTGAGCATTAACTATGTGCCTGGCACTAGGAACATAGCAGAAAACAGGAGAGCCATGATCCCCACACCATTGGAGAGATGATAAATATGTAAGTAAGTAAATTAGACCATTTCAGGTTGTGGTATGTGTTAAGAAAACAGGATAACATGACGAAGTGGCCAGAGAAGTGAGTATAGAGTGCTTTGGGAAGGGAGCTGGGAGGGCCCCTCTGAGGAGATGACCCAGCTGAGGTGGAAAGAATGAGAATCTGCCAGAGATTGGTGGAGCCCTTTCCAAGCCGAGGACCGGAGGCCAGGCTGAGTTTGGGGTGTTCAGGAAGCAGCAAGGCCAGTGTGGCTAGAAAAGTGCATGGGGAGAGGACAGAAGGCAAGAGGACTTAGAGGTGGACAGAGCTAGGTTGCACTGGACCTCAAAAGTCATGGTAAGAGGTTTATTCTAGAGTAGTGGGCAGTGGCATGACCTGATCTAAGATTTTACAGCATCCCTCAGGCTGCTGTGTGAAGAAGAAGCTCTGAGAGGGATGGGAGGAAGGACACTTACTAGGGTGGAGGGAGACTGCTTGAAGTTGGCTGACTTGGACCAGAGTGGATGACATCAGGATGGAGAGAAGTACCTGGGTTTGGGGCACAGATGTTGGGCCTTACTGTTAGAAGGATGGGATGGGTGGGGAGATGGGCCTGATGAAAATTCCTGGGGGAAGGCAAGAATCAGGTTACCTGGGCCCATTTTACAGAGGAGGACTGAGGCCTACCAAGCGGCTGGACTTTTCCAGAAAGTCCAATGATGAAAAAATATATAACAACAACAACAACGATGATGATGATGATAAAAGTCCAATGAAGGACTTGAGCCTGGGCCTCCTACTATTGCAGAGCTCTGAGGTCCGGCTCTGTCTACCGTGGGTCCTCCTGGGCAGTGGTACCTCTGTGAGACTGAAGCCCCTCTCTGGGGCAGGGCCCATGAGAACCACCTCAAAGATTTGCTGTGAAGAATGGACAATATGGACCTGGCCAGTTTTGCTCAGTGGATAGAGCATCAGCTTGTGGATTGAACAGTCCCAGGTTTGATTCTGGTCCAGGGCATATGCCTGGGTTGTGGGCTCAATCCCCAGGAGGGAGCGTGCAGGAGGCAGCCAATTAGTGATTCTTTCTCATCACTGATGTTTCTATCTCTCACTTCCTCTCTAAAATCAATAACAAAATATTTAAAAAAAATAATGGACCATATGTATAAAAAGGCTTAGCATAGCCTGTCATGCAGTTGGTGCTCAATAAATATGAGTTATTAGCATTATTATTAACACCTCCACACTGTCCTCCTACAGGCCTACAGAGCCATAATGGGCCTGGAGGGGGGGGGGGGAGGAGGTCCTGCTCCTTCCCATCAGCCTTGTTTTCCCAGCTCCACCCTGCTCCTCTCCAGAGTTCTGCAGGCCTGGCCCACAGTGGAGACCAGGAGCCAGCCAAGGCAGAGAGGAGGGTAGGGTGGTGGGTTCCTGGATGGAGCAGGAGCGGGGGCGCCGCTGGAAGCTGCTGTGTTTTTGGCCCAGAGTGTGAGGGGGAGTGGAGAGGGGGAAACACACTCAGAAATACAGAGACCGACAGATGGAGGAGCTGAGGATGTGAGAGACGCAGACAGACAGAGACTCAGAGTCGGGGAAAAGGGGACAGGCAGGGGAGGACAACCAGAAAACTGGCAGTCTCGCTAAGCAATGAGCTGAGCAACACATCAGCAGATGGACCAAGCAGCCAAGAGACTGACAGACAGCAAATCAACAGGCACACCCAGTATCCAAGAGGACAGACCGGCTCTCCTGACATCCAAGCGACAGGCAGATGGATGATCCCGGTCTCTAAGAGGGGACAGACCGGCTGACACATGAAACCAGGTCAGATGACTAACCAATAGACACAGTCTCTAAGGTACAGCCTGGGGAACTGACCCAGGGTCCCAGGGTGAGACTGGCTGACAGACAAACAGATTGACTGTCAATAGCAGAGGAACCGATAAATAGGCCAACCCTGCATTCAAGGGACAGACACAACAGGCTGCTCTGCGCACAGACAGGAGAGACAATGGCCCAGGACTTGAGGGCAGACAAACGGACAGGTCCAGCTGGGACACAGGTCTGACCGTTTTGCATGGGAGCTGAGGCTCTGGCCAGAAACCCTAACCTAGTACCAGAGACTTGGGGCAACCCAGGAACAAAGAGCTGGAGAAAGAATAACCCAGACGTGGCTCCCAGAAGCTTCCTGGCTTCTCAATGTGTGGCTCTCTCATCCTTTCCCAACCCTAGGGGATGCTGGGAGGTTCCTGAAAAAAACAAAAACGAGCTCTGTCCATTTCTTGACCCTGCTGCCTGCTCAGGGAGGCAATGGGGCCCAGAGGGAACA
Organism: Lasiurus borealis; assembly: GCA_004026805.1. NCBI lineage: Eukaryota > Metazoa > Chordata > Mammalia > Chiroptera > Vespertilionidae > Lasiurus > Lasiurus borealis. Next base: position 10,237 of record PVJN01048610.1, read on the forward strand.
GCTCTCTGAGTGGAGGGACTTCACATGCTACCTGCTGGCTTCTCTCCTCTCCAGCCTTGGTTTTATTTGCTCCCCCCACCCTACCCCTTCAGCAATACCCATCATCTGTTTTTCCATTTTCCTCCTGGACACAAGGCTGGGAGTTGGCAAATTAGATCCAAAATAGACCTCTGAGCACCTCTGTGTCCTTGCCTGGAAAATGCGGGGGGTGGTAGAAATAGTCGGTTCGGCTCTGGCTCACAGTGGCCTCAGGCAGTGTAAGGCTGGAGCTGTCAGCGCTGGTGAGGCCCCACCAGGCTGAGGAGCGCCAGGGAAAGCTTCCTGAAGGAGAAAGGACAGAAATAAGTCAGCTGGGTGTCCTGGCTCCGTGTAAGCTCAGGCAGAAGCTCCAGGGCCTCCAAGGTCAGGAGAGAGAAGACATGCACTCACTCACATTTATTCATTCAGCAAATATCTATTGAGTGCCTGCTAGAGGTTCTAATGCTGGGGAAACCGTGGTGACCAAAACAAAGAACGTCCCTAGCCGAACAGAGCCATGGTGGTAAACGAGAAAATAAATGTGAGTTAATAAATAAGGTTGTCTCATCGTGTACGTGAAGAAAATAAGAGAGAGCAGTGTGATAGACCAGAGTGATTTGGTGAGAGCGGAGGGGCTGACATGGGAGGGTGACCTCTGAGAAGGAGCTGAGAATAGGCCCGGGGAGGGGTGGAAGGGGTGTTCCAGGTAGAGCAAGTAGCAAGTGCAAAGGCCCTGGGTCAGGAACACGTTTGGCTGGGTTTGAGCACGCCTAAGGGCATCTGGAAGGCTGAGAATAAATGACTCAGTGGTGTGAGAGGAGATGAGAGAAATAGGCAGGGCCAGGTGGGTTAGGGCCTGCAAACCAAGCAGCTTGGATTTTGTTCCAAGTGTGATGGGTGGCCCTTGAAAGGTTTTGAGAAGGGGAATGAGACAGAATCTGACAGATTTTCAAAATACCCTGCTGGTTGCCATGTGGCTGTAGGGAGCCCACAGAAAAGGCAAAAGGGGTGGTGGCCTGGACCAGGGTGGCGGCAGTTGAGAGAATGGATGGAGGGACTGGGGATGCATTTTGGGGGAGCACAGATACATCCCCCCAAGGCTGGGTGTATCCCTGCGGTGGAACATCCTTCTCTGTGGGTGGCATCCGTCCCATTTGTGGTGAAGATTAATCTCTTCCAACTTCCTTTCAAGTAGGATAGGCTTCCTGGGGGAGGTTTTAAGATCGGCTGTTGGATGGAGGAGGAGCCAGAGGCCTCCACCTGGCTGGCATCCCTCCCCTTTCTGTGCACATCCTCTGCGGTTTCCAAATGCTCACAACCAGGATGAAAAGGAGGCTCCGAGAGGCAGAGACTACCCAAGGCCACAGAGCATCTAGGGCAGGGCTGGGCAGCAAACCCACAAACTCAGCGTATTGCCATCTTGCCTTTTTCATTCTCACCGTGGGAGCCGTGATGTAGGCAAGGAAGGTGCGTGCTGACCCCTTTTTAGAGAAACTGAAACTGAGTTAGGACATAAGTCCTGGGCAGGGCTGTTTTAAGACCTTTGGGGGCCCCACATCGATGAAGCATATTAAAATGCAGCTCTATCAAACGTCAAGTGCAAATTACATACAACCAGAAAAAGCCAAGTTGCAGTTGACTGGCTGATATCATGTTCTGTTTTGCAGACATTTAATTAAACATTTATTAATTTTGATTCTGCAGTTTTTCCCTGTGTTTTAGAGCCAACCTCAACCCCCCTCCACCCACCCACCCAGGCCTCAAACATTTTCCTAGGACCATAAAAACCTTGCAGGCCCTTGGCAGTGAGCATGGAGTGGGGCTGGCAGGAGCAGCCACAGATCTTGGTTCTGTTGCCAAAGCCGGCAGAGTATTGCTGAGCCTCAGCCCTTTCATCCCTGGCTGTGACATGATCTTTCTACGCTCCCTGCTGACCCCATGATTCAGGGTCTCAGAGGCCTTCTTTCTTCCCCTACCCCTTCCCTGATCTGTCCCACTGTGGCCCTGGGCAGAGGGAGCCCTTTGTCTGTGGTTCGCTGAGGGTGTGGGGTGTTGGGAGCTGGCAGGAGTGGGGGGGGAGGGGGACAGGCAGCCTGTCAGGTGGTGATGGATGCTGGCTGGGCTGGGCCCTCCCTCATGCTGACCAGGGCCAGGAAACAGATGGTCTTCCAGCCTGAGAGAAACTTCCAGGGTGTCGCCCTCCCCCAACTCCCCAGGCCCCTTCATGTTGGACCAGCTGGTCTCTCCTTCCTGTTCAAAGCCAGAGCCATGGGAATGGGGAAGGGAACGGGGTCAGGAGGAGATGGGGGCTGAGAAAGGTGGTCTGTGTTCTGGGTCCAACTTGGTCTCTTTCCTAGGGGACCCCCCATCCCCCACACACAGACCTCTGGCCATCTCCAGCTCTGTCCTCTGCCCCTCCTCTGTGCCCTGCCTTCGCAAGGCCCTGTCATTTCAGGTCTGGACCAAACCCCAGCCTCTCCTGGCTTTCCTCCAAATCAGCCTCCAGAGCAAGCTTTCTAAGCCACTGAGCTCATCACATCACCCCTGATTCTGGGATAGAATTCAAATTTAGAATAAAATATGAACGCTTCAGTCCAGAATTTGATGCCCTTCGCAGTTCTAGTTTTCTTATGCCGCTGTCCATAAACACCCCCTTCCTGACAAACCGCTGGACAGCCTAAAAGGCTATATTCTCTCATGCCTCAATTCCTTTGTTCAACTGATTATTCCATTGCCCTCGCCTGTTTGGCTCAGTGGATAGAGTGTCGGCCTGCAGACTGAAGAGTCCTGGGTTCGATTCCTGTCAAGGATATATGCCTGGGTTGCCAGCTCCATCCCCAGTAGGCGGTATGCAGGAGGCAGCGGATCAATAATCCTCTTATCACTGATGTTTCTTTCTCCCTCTCCCTTCCTCTCTGAAATCAATAAAAATATATTTTAAAAAATAGAATGCCCTTCCACCCACTGTGTGCCTTAAAACACCTGTCCATGCTTTAAAACTGAGGTCAACTGTTTCTTTCTCCAGGAAGTCTTCCCTGACCCCCTTTACCCCTCCCCCCGCCCCCCAGCCAAAATTACCCATCTCTTCTTTGGGTTCCATAGCATCTTAGAGCATCTGTTTCAGCTCCCACCATGTCTCTCCCAGGGGAGTGAGAGATACTTAAAGGCACAGGACATGGCACGTGACAAGTGTTCATATTACACTTTCTATGTGAATGAGTGATTCTGGCTGCAGGGATCCTTATGTGAGGGGGTAGGAGAGGCCAGAGAATGAAAGATACAGGGAGACAAATGTCTGTTCATCAAAGAAACGCAATCCGTCTGGCGTTGCTCAGAAGCAGAAGGCCCGCCTCAGGAAACAGGGACTCCCTACCACGAAAGTGTGAGAGCAGAGCGTGTACAGCACGGGGCCAAGAATTGCTAAAGGAATCTCAGCACTGGGTGGGAGAGCGAGGCTGAGGGATCGGGGTGGGAAGGAGGTCCCTAATTGGGATGTTTCCAGCCACATTTTCAGGGGAGAGTTTGGGTCTGAGAACATTGCTCTGAAAGGATCTCCAGAGTCATCAGATCCATCCCCATTGGAGAAACTGAGGCCCAGAGATCCCACCATTGCTAAGACCAGGTTACTCATTGGGGGAAGCTCTGGGTCTATCAGTGGATCCCAAATTTCAGGGAGCACTGGGGTTCCTCCCGTGGGCTGGCTATACTCAGTTGAATGCTGTTGGCCTCTAAACAACACTCTGAAAATGCCAGCACCCCGTTTCTGGGAAATCCCTGGTTCCTCAGTTTCTGATGGAGGCAATAGGGTCACTGACTATGCTGAGCTTTTTCCCCTGGGTTTCTGGGGAGATCACTTCTAAAGGAGTCCTCTCTGTTTCCAGCAAAGGGCATGAATCAGAGAATTTGGAGGTGTGGGGGTGGGGGGCAGTGTCTATGATTGCAATAGCCAGGGGTGGAGCCGCTGGGCACGGCACCTGGACGGAGAGGAGAAATTAGATCCAGAGGTCTGTGTGGGCAGGTCCCTTGTCACCCAGTGGGCACTGCAGTTCATAGTTGCAGATGATCGCATCCACTTACCCCTCACAGGCAGGGCCTCCTTGCTCAAGATACACAACAAAGGGAGGAATTGATCCCAGGACTTTGGGATTCCCTCCATGCCCCCTACAGGGTTGCTAGAGTTCCATTCAGTTAAACAGACTTTCCGTCATTCACACATTCATTCATTCATGCATTCGGGCAACACACAGGTTGAGCATCTCCGTGCTAAGAACTGGAGATACAGCAGTTAGCAAGCCGACCTAATCATTCTCAGGGAGATCGCAGTGTGGGCGCGGTGGATGCATTAGGCAGGCAGTTAAGCCCACTGTGAAAAGTGCTAGGTTGGAGGGAAGCCTGGGAGAGGCCCCTACTCCAAGTGGAGAGTGGTCGGTGTAGGATTCCTGGAGAAATCATGTTTATGAGCTGAGCCTTGGGGGAAAAGCCAGAGTATCCCGGTTGGGAGCTGGTGTGGAGGTGTTACCAGGCAGAGGAAACAGCCGTTGCAAAAGCCCAGTGTGAGGAGGAGGATTGTGAGCTGGAATCGGTGGCCTGTGCAGAGTGGCTGGAGGCATGAAGTTTGTTGGGAGAAATGAAGTGAGAAGAAGCAGCAAAGTCTCAAATGCCAGAGGATCTCTAAGCAGCCTCCCCGCGCCCTGTGGGGAGAACTGGGCACTCAGAGGTGGGCTTGGGAAAAGGCCAGAAAGCTGCTGGTGGCCAAAGTACTGGGGGGTGGCACCAGGAACTGCTCCTGAGTAGGCAAACTCTCTCTCTCTCTCTGGAGTAGGCAAACTCTTAATGGCATATGGCATACAGGGAGAGGCCCAGTTGCTTAATGGTTAGGTGAGCCCTGAGGCCAGGCTGCCTGGATGTGAATGCTGGTTCCACCCCTGGCTAGCTGTGTGACCTTGGACCAATAGCATACCTCTCTGGGTCTCAGTTTTCTCATCTATAAAATGGGGGTAATCACAGGGCTGTTGCGAGCTCAGGGAACCCGGCGAAGAAGGCAGCCCCAGTGTGCCAGAGCAGTAACGATGAAGAGAATGCTGCACCAAGCCGTGACTTTGTGTCACTGCTTTAAGCTGGGGAGCCCATCAGGAGCTCCCCGACCACAGCCGCAGGAGGGGGTCCTTTAGCATCGGTGGTGAGAGGCTCAGTGTATGGCCAGGGTCGGGTTTGGAGTGGGCGCCTCAGCACTGCGTCCCTCCGGCAGGTACCTGCGCACCATGTACCTGGGGCTGCAGAGCCGCTG